>SCLG01000083.1:251437-261713 GCA_004367875.1 Oikopleura albicans | reverse complement strand
ATTAAGTGTTCTCGAAATCCCTGGCCATTGGTTCCCTCTCCATCTGAGCCGCTCTTTTTATTTTGTGATTGGTTTGAATTTGGAGTATAGTCCGAGTAGGGGTCCATTGCGGAATAATCGGCGGATAAATCATTGGGCACAATTTTATCTTTGACCGTTTCTTTCGCCGGTTTTTGCGATGTGAATAGGGCGTACGGCGCCGACTGTTGCGTAACAAACTTTGGAGCTTTGGTCGTTTTCAAATTAGTAGGGCCCAAAGTTGAAATAAAAATTCCGCGTGTTTCGGACAAGAGAAAACCATATATAACCCCGTAAATAACAAAATAGCCCTTTTCTAAAAACAAAGTGTAAAAAGACATGATTTCTATAGAAAAAAAATGTGCCAGCAAGGGGGGAGGTCTTCATCCAAAAAACGTAAAAAAGACATAATTTTAAAGATTTTTCCGAAAAAACATGCTACTCAAAAAAACTGTCGTGACCTTATAAGGGCACAAATGGCTGATCTTATAACCAACCCCCTGTAATTTTAAAGATTTTTTTTCCAAAAATACACTTTTTTTTTGAAATTTCCAAATGCAAACTGTTATTTCAAAATTTGAAATTCAAATGGTTTGGTGGTGAATTTCAAATAAAAAAACTTTGATCATAGCTCCGGAATTTTTATTTAAACTTTCACTAATTTGCAAACGACCTTTATTNAATTTTCCGATAGAAATCCGATATGTGATATTACGTCAAAAAAAGCTGACATCCAAATAGCATATTCCGGGAGTGCTAATCCGAATATACAATAACCTAATTACCAAAAAGTACTGTCCGGACAATCTAAAAAAAAGCTACCTTGCCCGAGTGTGGATCGCACAGGACCGAAGCGGGCGGGGCACGCAATAGCGGCACACCGCCGGGCGGCTTCGGCAACGGACTAATATTCTCCCGCGCCAAGGCGTCAAATTCAAAACTATCGTCGGGCACGAAAAAGTCGACATTTAGCTTTTCGATGATTTTCGAGGTAATTGGGTTGAGAGGTTCATGACTGAACATGCAATTTTCCTTTTTGCATGTGCCCGAAATGTGAAAATATTTACAAGGATATGTTTTATGCATATAATGGCAGCGGTCGGCTGCGATATGAGTTGAAAATTTATGCTATTTTTACACGACGGTTCCTTTTAATCATAGTCGAAATTTTCGACTCGAAAACCTAAGTTGGCTTTATGAAAATTAATTTTCCCCGAGAAATATCCCCGATTTTAGGGGCCCTTTAAGACTATGCTAGTTTCAAAAATATTTTTCGAAAACATTTTCAAAAAAATTTTTCAAAAACATTTTCAAAAACATTTTTCAAAAACATTTTCAAAAACATTTTTCAAAAACATTTTCAAAAACATTTTTCAAAGACTATGCTAGGGGGTCTGGTTATAAGGTCAAGCCAAGTAAAAAACTGACTTTACCTTAATGCACTGTAAAAAATCTGACTTGACCTTATAACCATCTAAAAAAATCTTTCCACAATAAGGCCCTAGTGCTGGTAAAAGATTCAAAAAGACATGACTCTACAGTAACAAAATGTAAAAAGACCTGATTTCTGAAAAAAACGCCAACGAGGGGTGGGGGATGTCTTAAAAAACGTAAAAAGGGTGAGACTGCAATTTTATTAATTTTAATATTTTGGAAAATATATTATTTTCTAAATCAAAATTAAGACGCTGATTCCGAATAAAATATTTTCGGAAGTGTAACAAGTAAAATTTTTATCAATTTTATACCAGAAAAACTAAAATCACACAATTTTCAACTTTAACTTTAAGACACGTTCCCGCCATATAATATTTGCATAATTCGTGTTTCGTTAAATCCGTATTGGTATCTTTTTGATCTCCTCCGCGTCGGTTCTTTTCATTGTTGCGTTTTTGGCGCTCCTTGCGGTGATTCCGTCTGTCATCAAACTTTCGATTTCCGCCGCGGCGATTGTCGCGCCTCGCATTCGCGCGCTTATTGGCGCGGGCCGGCGAGCGCTTTCGGGAGTCTTGTATGCGCGGTCCATCAGGACGCGTCATATACGGCTCATTATTGTAACCTCATCACTGGACCCCTCCGACAAATCGGACCCTGAACCACGCCGGCCAGGATTATCAAAATCGTGATATCGAGATCTGTTACGAGATTACCAAAATTGCGGAAAAAATGGTCTTCATCCAAAAAAGCGTAAAAAGACATGATTTCATAGATTTTTTCGCAAAAAACACGCTTCACAAAAAAAAATTTGCTTGACCTTAGTGAAAGAAAAAAATGACTTGACCTTAGTGCAAAAACATGACCTGACCTTATAAGTTACCTTATAACCTTGTGACCTTATAACCAGACCCCCCTGTACACGAAACACAATTAATTCCAAATTATGCCGCATAATAAATAATAATAACATTTGCATTTTGAAATCTAGACCTGTCTCCGCCAGTCTTTTTCCGCTTTCGAGAAGTAGTCGAATTATCATTTCCCTCCTTGATCGCCGTATATTTTTCGAGCTCGTTTATAAAATCGTCACTTGCCTGACGCTTTCGACGCCTATCGTGATGTTTTCGGGGAGGGGGCTGTACGCGAGGATGAGTCATCGAGCGGCTAAATCGACGGGGCTTGACAGACACACCTTGTTCGCCATTTGCAGGGATTCAGATTAACATATTCGGTCGGAAATAATTTAACTCATATTATATGAGTCATATATTATTTCTAAGGGTTAAAGGACGCCCGGAAATGTCCGTAGCGAGTTCTAGGATATAGTTAATTAGACTTCTTTTTTTTTTCCAAGTTAAGTTTTGATTTCGATTTCATTCAAAGAATATGAAATCCCAACAATGTTAAATTTTTCGATACAATTCCGACAAATTCACCTTTCTACATACTCTCCTTTCACATCAAAAGTTATGTGGCAAAAATCTATTAAGTGTTCTCGAAATCCCTGGCCATTGGTTCCCTCTCCATCTGAGCCGCTCTTTTTATTTTGTGATTGGTTTGAATTTGGAGTATAGTCCGAGTAGGGGTCCATTGCGGAATAATCGGCGGATAAATCATTAGGCACAATTTTATCTTTGACCGTTTCTTTCGCCGGTTTTTGCGATGTGAATAGGGCGTACGGCGCCGACTGTTGCGTAACAAACTTTGGAGCTTTGGTCGTTTTCAAATTAGTAGGGCCCAAAGTTGAAATAAAAATTCCGCGTGTTTCGGACAAGAGAAAACCATATATAACCCCGTAAATAACAAAATAGCCGTTTTCTAAAAACAAAGTGTAAAAAGACATGATTTCTATAGAAAAAATGTGCCAGCGAGGGGGGGGAGGTCTTCATCCAAAAAAACGTAAAAAAGACATAATTTTAAGATTAAAGATTTTTCCGAAAAAAACATGATACTCAAAAAAACTGTCGTGACCTTATAAGGGTTATAAGGATAAACCTGCACGATTAGAGATGTAGGCTATCTTAGGAGGATCAATGAGCGCGATGACATGAAAATTACCCCAAGCCCTGCTTCAATTTTCAATTGTTTATTTGTGCTTCATCCTGTAAACCCCCCCTGTAAAATCTTCTTTATGGAGTCCTGCAAATAAAACTAAAAAATGGCTGATCTTATAACCAACCCCCTGTAATTTTAAAGATTTTTTTTCCAAAAATACACTTTTTTTGAAATTTCCAAATGCAAACTGTTATTTCAAAATTTGAAATTCAAATGGTTTGGTGGTGAATTTCAAATAAAAAAACTTTGATCATAACTCCGGAATTTTTATTTAAACTTTCACTAATTTGCAAACGACCTTTATTTTCAGGGGCGATGACGCCTTCCTCCTCCGATGACTGAAGTTCACCGTCGGATATTTCACCATCTTCCGAGAGCTTTGAGTCCTCCATATTTGAAAATGAGTTCTAAACTGCCAATCTCACGAATGTTATAACTTTCTGAAAAATATACGTTAAAAATCTGTGTTACTCGAAAATTAACAATTACAGTTGTAAAATAGTTTTCGTTTCGGAAGGTATACGCAACGCGTTTTTTGTTAAATTTGACACGGTATAAATTGGTACAGGGCGTCTGGTTATAAGGTCAAGCCCACAAAAACTGACTTGATCTTAATGCACTTTGAAAAAACTGAATTGACCTTATAACCATCTGAAACTTTTTTTCCAAAATGAGACCTTAGTGCTCAGAAAAGAGGGTATTTATCCAAAAAGCTTAAAATACATGATTTTAAATATTGTTTCCCAAAAAGCATGATTCTCAAAAAAAAACTAGCTTGACCTTACTATAGTACTGGTATGGGTTGTCAGTTTGTCACCCAGCTCGACGCGGGTCGTAGACTAGATACGAGCGAGTGCCGTTTTAAACCTACAAGTGAGATTTTCTCGATGACACTTTTTTACACACGCCAGTATAACATTTTGCGTAATTTACCTTCTTCCCAAAAATGTATAAAATACATGGTTCTCTCCCGACAATACATGCTTTTCATATGATCTTATTCTCAAAAGAGATCTTATAAAGGACCAAATCTGAAACCTTATATACGATGACTGACCCCTTGTAGCATGTTGAAAAAACTGACTTAACCTTAACCGGACCCCTTGTAACGCGTAACGGGACCGTTACTTTGCTTAACCGTGCGTTATTTTGTTCCAGTCGAGTAAGATTAAACAAACATTTTTGTTGTGCGTTATTTATTACAAGGAAGAAATTGTAACAAAGCAAGTGAAGTGTTTTATTTGATGAAATAATATTATGTGACATAATTACATATTCAAGTCATGGTTGACCTTGGTCAGCATATTAGACATTCATAAACCAAATGAAATTGTGTTAAAGTTTACCTGCCACGTTTTCAGTTATTTCATGAATTAATGGAGAAAACTAATAAATGTTAGATGAACAGTATTTTTTTTTATAGTTCTGGCAATTTGATTTTTGATGAAAATATTTTCATAATAATTTCTCTGCGTGTCAGATTAAAAATCACCACAAAATGCATTTTTATATCATTTCTAGATGTCTGTACAATTTCTCACTTCGGGATTACATAACCAAATTGTAACCATCTATAGACACTCCACCGTAGAAATGTCATAGATTCGTATTCTAGATTTTTTAATCTGCTATTTTCGAGCGAACGAAACAAAATCAATAAAGCTCGTGTAAAAATTATAAAAAGTAGTCTAGAATACCAATCTGCCACATTTCTACGACGGACGCTCTATACCATTGTAGAAACAACTATCTAGAAATGAGGTAAAAATTACATTTTGGGTGGGTTTTGACCAGACACGCAGAGTAGAGGTTCTAATGTAGTACACTAGATTCTAGTTACCCTTTTTCGGGTTTTGTCTGATAATATCTATCCTCTGCCAAAAAGATGAATTTATATCTAGACCTTGATTGTGTTTCTATTGTCTAATTTGAAAAAGACCTTTCTTTCCCTAAAAATCTAAAAATAAATAGGACTAAATATTATTTTAAGCGGGTTTTATATTGTTTTACAACATAGACCTTACTTTCTCTGTTTATTTGAAGGTCGTCTTACGTGGAATTAATGAAAGAATGACGAAAAAAACAATAAATACGAAAACATTGAGAAAAACAAGACCGTACTTAACTCCCAAGGGTCCCAAGTGGCATATAATCCGTAGGGGTCCATTTGATCAAATTTGATCAAAACGCCCTGGCGGCTATGTTAGACTCCAAAAAAAAATCAATTTCGTTGTATGTTTTATAAAGTTCCTCATAAAATTTCACTAGACTCGTGTTTCAGCGATTTTTGATTAAGCCCGGCTAACAGTCATTTTCGGTCCATTTAAGGCGTTTGTGATTCAAATTTGATCAAATGGACCCCTGGGAGTTAAGGAACATATTATGAACAAGGGGTTGGTTATAAGTTATAAGTTATAAAGGGTTGGGTTATAAGGTACGTGATTTTGGTCGTTAAACACTTTATACACAAACGCTTTATAATTGTCATGATGGAAGTAAAATTCATGTGAAAATATGGTGGAAGACGACCAAAACAGATGCATTTTGAAAATTGTTAGGTTTTTATTCTAGCAATGAAGATAGGCAGTTTAAGTACCAACTAAGACGTGGCCGTCAAGTACCTCTTTACATACCCTCTTGTATACTTCTTATTGTGGACATTTCACGGCATAATATTTTCAGAAAAGCCACCCGTAAGATGGGTTTAAAGGTACTTGACTGTCTATAACAAATGTAATTACAGAATAAATATGAAAGAAAATTTATCTACATTTTGTTTCATTTCCTTCACAATGAACAAGAAAAGAAGAAAGTGTGAATTATTTGGCAATATATTTGTAATTATGAGTTCTACTAGTAGGTGTACATCTATAACTGAACTTTCAGTTTGACATTTTGAAAACCTAGAAAATCTTTGAATCATTGAATTCGGGACCTTTAACTGCTAGGGGAAAATGGAAATACTTTTCGCAACATATAAAGAAAATGTAATTTTATTGAAATTGGCACCATACTAAATTAGTATTACCATTATGGTAATTTACAAAAGGGGAAAAACAAGCACCTGGAAAAAAAGTTATTTCTAAAGTTACCAGTTGAGTAAATATGCACATTGGTAAATTTGAGTCTACCACATTCCGGATTCGTGATACTACAGTTTGAACTTACGAATACAATTTTAGCCATAGACTATAGCCTACTGTTGACCTAACAAGTAAGTCAATAAAAAGGTACTTGTAGATTTAGAAAATAAATCAGAAAAGTGGGTATTTTTACTCAGCTGAGAGCTCCACCGGGCAATAATTCTGAGAGCTCCAGAGTTAAATTTACATTAAAAAATAGCATCAATTGTCGACTGGGGGCCCAATAAAAAATCGATCAGCGTGTGGCTGTTGGGGTGGAAGTTGTTGTTTCTGATGTTGTCGTTGCTGTTGAATTTGTTGGCGTTGTTGTGGTGTTAATTGGGACCACTGTTCAGGGGTCATGAGGTGGAATAACTTATTGTGGAATAACGTCAACATATGGAATACAGACCATGTAAGAAACAATAAAATAAATAGTAATTATGTTAGAGCTAATTTATATACACACAAACAAAATAATGTATATCATAAGCCAGCGGGGTCTTTCGGGAAAATACACAAAACTTTTGTTAGGGGAAAACACTTTCGAAAAAACTTTTTTTTTTCCAAAATTCGAAAATGGCTTTTGAAAGAATACGTTTTTCGCGAAAAAATTCAAATGAGCTTTCAGAGAAAAGGTTGTTCGGGGAACTTCCTTCGCGAAACCGCGCTGCCCTGAAAGTATTCCATACCAGATTATTAAACATGATAAAAACTTGATGAGGAATATTTTTCAACTCTTAGATTTTTCTTTATTCTGCTCGAGGCCAAAAAGGAGAAATGCAATCTACAATTAAAAAAAAAAGAGATCATAACACCCAACTGTTGTTGCTGCTGCTGCCGCAGCATTTGACGTTTATGTAGGTCGTTGTTGTACTCCTGCTGGAGCTGATGATGGTGCTGAAACTGCACCATAGTATTGTGAGCAATGGTGGAATGCTCGAGCGGACGTGGCGCGCGTCGAGCGGGCGCGGTAACGACGGTCTGCGCTGCCGATGCGGGCAATTTATTTTTATTACTAATACGGGCGGCCGGATTGTACTGATTTTTCTGTCTTAGCTGATTTTGTTGTATTTGCTGATTTTGTCGTATTTGTTGTATTTGCTGATTTTGTTGCATTTGCTGGTTNTCGCGAAACCGCGCTGCCCTGAAAGTATTCCATACCAGATTATTAAACATGATAAAAACTTGATGAGGAATATTTTTCAACTCTTAGATTTTTCTTTATTCTGCTCGAGGCCAAAAAGGAGACCGTGGAGAAATACAATCTACAATTAAAAAAAAAGAGATCATAACACCCCACTGTTGTTGCTGCTGCTGCCGCAGCATTTGACGTTTATGTAGGTCGTTGTTGTACTCCTGCTGAAGCTGATGATGGTGCTGAAACTGCACCATAGTATTGTGGGCAATGGTGGAATGCTCGAGCGGACGTGGCGCGCGTCGAGCGGGCGCGGTAACGACGGTCTGCGCTGCCGATGCGGGCAATTTATTTTTATTACTAATACGGGCGGCCGGATTGTACTGATTTTTCTGTCTTAGCTGATTTTGTTGTATTTGCTGATTTTGTCGTATTTGTTGTATTTGCTGATTTTGTTGCATTTGCTGATTTTGCTGTAAAGTGCTCATTAACGCTTGAAGGGTGCGATCACCAGAAACATCCGTATTTTGAGACGCTTGCTGGGTAATCAATTGGCCCAGATTATTCGGACTTGGTTAAGATCGTAATATTTGGACATTGTGTAAAAAATAATTGGAATTTACGTTAAAAACTAATCTTGATTTTCCATTGAAAGGAAAAATGTATACTAAAATTGTACACATTGTACTAAAATTTTAAAGTCATAGGACTGGTAACACGCGCTCTTTTAGCCCCGCTTCGTGGGGCTGCTTTGTCATGGCACTGCGTGCTCTTTTAGCTCCGCTTCGCGGGTCTTTTCTGCCACGAGACTGTTTATACGCCCGCTTTCTTTTTGCTTTATGACTGAAACAAAAAAAATCCAGGATCACTTTAGACTCAAATTATGACCTCTTCCCTAAGCAAACCCAATGCGTGCAAATGCTCCAAAGTGTTTGCCGAGTCCGGAAAGTTTATCTGTTCCAAATATGCTTGATATAAATCTCCTCTCTGTTGTGTGACGTTTTGGGTTACTTTTCGAATTGCCTTTGTATTTTTTTCAGCCTGATCCTCATCTGAGTCTATAACAATGACGCTTTTTGAAGCGGTCTTATGTAGTGCTCTCGCCGCCGGACGCGTTTTCTTCTTCACCTTAGGTAGGGCCGAAGATGGGTCCGACGATATCGGTGGCTCCGAGAAATCCGGCGTTGTAGTCAGGGCCGGCGGGGATGGCATTTGTTGCTGTCTGCAAAAGAGTTTTGAAACAAACTCACTCTAACAAATATTTCACGGTCGTTTAACATGAAATGTTTTAACGCGGAAAAATTTTCTACGTGTTTTAACATCCGTGTGAAAAAAGTAAAATAAAAAATCGGTGTTAAAAAAATGAATCACGTAAAAAGAATTTTGCGTTAAAAACTACTGTAATCGCGTTTTAGGAAATAAATCCTCGAAAAAAATTTTGATATTAAAAAATTTCCTGTCAAAAAATAAATCTTCTAAAAATAATTCCATGTTAAAAATTAAAAATTGGTGTTAAAAATAAATGATCTATAAAATTTTTTTGAAACTTTTTATTGGGCGTACAAATTAAAAATACAGCTTATTTAAAGTTGGTGTTTAGTGTTAACAATAAATCGCATTTTATAGTAGACAAAATGACCAGTCCTTGGCGCAAATAAAGACCTGTATAATTTGTTTGCCTTAGGTATCAAATAGACCAAAAAGTGTCCAAGGGTGGTCGGAGAGCTTCCGAAAGTATGCCCATTCGATTAAGGACCATCGATTTGCTTATCGGGCAAATTACGAAGGATCAGAGAAAATAAAACAAGGACAAACGTCCTTGTTTTTGGTTGGGGTACCGCTAGCTATTTTTGGTTGGGGGTTAAGACTAAAAAGGCTAAAGCGAATTCCGTGTAAAAAATATCCGTGGGAAAAATGGGTCCCCAACTTTACTACAATTGTATGAAATAAATATAAGCGTTAACATAAGTGTATCTGGTTAGGTATATTCGTTAAAATGATTTACCAAAGAAAGGGAAAACTTATTTTAAAAAAAACATTCAAATCTCGCTCCTGTATAATTGATCATTTCTTGTGGCGGTTGGTCTATGGTATGCAGGGTGTCGATTATAGTATAACGAAAAGTCATTTTTCGGCGATGCTATATCGATAACCGGGCTTGATTCTTTAGTCGGTTGCATAACAACGACCGGTTCCCGCCGTAAGGGGGCAGCATGTGACCGTGACGACTCAAAGGTACCAACGTCAAGCTGCGACCGATTATTTTCGTCCGAATCCGAGTCGACCACCCCACCATCGATGGGGGCGGATAATTGTCGGTTTCTTTGTATCACATTTGCGCGACGCAATTGGGGACCCCGCCCGTCCTTAAAAATAACCGTGTTGGTTATAAATATAAGACATGCTAATTTAGCATTGCTAAACGTTACTACAATCAGGGGTTTCTAGATGTGCATTTTCGATTTCCGAAAAACATGCACATCTAGAGAGACATGCACATCTAAAG
>SCLG01000083.1:230206-243173 GCA_004367875.1 Oikopleura albicans | reverse complement strand
AGTCGCTTGTTACCCCCTCGAAACGCTAACAAATCCACACAATTTTAATACAATGTTTTTCCTCGAAAACTCCTACTGCAATATTATTCGAGAGTTAGTATAGGGATGTTGGTTATAATATAAAGCCGTATAAACTGGCTTGACCTTTTTTAACTTCACAAGGTAACGAGTTAATGGGCCAGTTTCAGTTCACGGACAGTTTTCTGGGTCTAAAAACGGAAAAGTTTTCAAAAAATTTTAGCTGCAAAAGGCATGATGCGTATTACATACGGTATGTATCTTATCTATCTATATCTTTTTATTGACCTTCGCAATAAATAATCAAGTATACTATATTATTTCACAATATTATCTTGGTTCGCCAACGGAATTAGACCGTACGCCCACATAGTGTGCCTTTATCTTGGTTTTAGCCAAAGTTGCAAACGATAAAATCAGGTGTATTATAGAAACAAAAAAATCTAAACCACATTATTTCATCTAAATAAATGTAAACAATTTTTTTGTTGAGCCTTGGTGCATAAAACTCACTTGACCTTATAGCGGTCAAACTGTCAGACCTTATAACCAACACCCCATGTAAATTTTATGATCGCATTTGCCATTTTTTAACGGTACAGGTGGAAGTTTTATAAATGCGTCCAGAATAAGAAAAAAAAAACACGAAAAAAACACTCGCAGGAAAAGGAAGATGAAAGCAGCAGTAAATTTCTGTAAACTTTATTTCCAGACAAATAGCAATTAACAGTATTTACTCTTACACAAAGTTGTGCTTAATAAATTAGGGGCGCTTACGGTAATATTGGGATATATCATATATGTTTAAACATGAGCCGTTTTTAAGGTATCACTCAAAGCGTTAGGACAACGTAAAATTAAAAAAAAACTTTGTACTATATTTTTCTAAAATGATGCTATAGCATATAGTAATTGTATAACATTTTACGGGTCAGAGCCAATTTTTGTCAATTTTAGCTAAATTCAACGTTAATATGATAATAATATTAATAATATCTAAACATATTTTTCAGAATAATATCCCTTTGGCACCGCGGTTTTTTGTAGAAACATTGTTTCGTCAAATTAGTTCTCCACCGACATGTGAAAGAGCGTGATGCTACTCTAGAGCTTGGCCTACTTTAGAAAAACCTATTTTTTTTTACTTTTCACATCTTTTTGTTGAATTGTCTATAATGTTACCAGAGACCCTGTCGAAGGAAGTAATAATTTGAAGGTAGTTAGAACGGCAATAAATGTACCCTATTAAAGCTATTGTATGTTTTGGAGGACCTAGCGGAATTAGCAGACCCAGGAACTGGCAAAAAAAAAAAATTCGGAATTATCAGAATAAAACTGGCCATTTTTTCTGTTTTATTTTTGTCTGATGGACCTGGCAGTATCAAGAACTGTAAGTATCTTAATATCCCAGAATCCAAAATTCGCAGAATCTTCCATTTATCGAAACAAAACAAAAATCGTCTACCAGTTCCGGATTCTGACAGTTCGACTAGGGCCGTTTTGAAAAGTAAAATCAAAAAAATTTGATTCACAGGAACAAAATAAAAATCTTGAAAACTGTCTGGAATAACGCAACTTTATGTTCGATTTGGGTTCTTTCAAAAGAACCGCTACTTAATTTTTCGTCAATTCCAGAATGGAGACGAACAGGGCGCAATCTGAGTTATTGGCCAAATCAGGTTTCGGTCAGTTCAAACGTCTGTATTGGCTACAGTTTTTATAGCCCAAATTCTGAATTGAAAAACTTTCGACCAATTATGATTTCAGCCAATTCAGATTGTGCCGAAAAAAAACACTTGGTAAAGAAATGGCGAATGAAGGGATTCATAATCCAGGGGCTATGAAGAATACTTGTGTTGAAGGAAAGAAGGCCCGAACACATGGATATGGAAAAGGGATATAACAAAGGCACCGGCGCATTTCGAAAAAAGACTAATAAAGGAATATAATTTTTAAATTTATGGGTAAAATTTTGTATTAAAAATTCATGATAAGCGAATCCGGCTCCTTGATTTTTGGAGATTTTAACAAAATAAATTTCAGAAAAACATCCCAATTTTAAGACAAACCCGATAAGGTTAGAAAAAAAAATATTAACTAGTTTTACTTTGAATTCTTTGCACTTTGGTGGTTTCTGAAAATCGCGATGTGCGATACAAAAAGCTTTTGCTGAATGAGGTTTTTTTATCGAATAGTCAGTTTTCCATAAATGAACTGGTGCTAAAAAAGGGAAACATGGATCATAAAAAATGCGCTGATATTCGGTCTTATTTTGTTTGTTTTTTTCTATTTACAAGATTTCGGGATTTTTTTTTCCCGAAGTTCGATCACCGAGTTGGGCAGATTATCAATCCGATAATTTTTCCTCCACAAAAGACCCATTTCGTTTTGTTTTTGCTCATTTTTTTTTCGATGTTTTAGGCACTGTCGCGATTAAGTAGTTCTTTTACGAGTGAGGCAATTTCGTGGGCATACTGGAAGAGCTTGTTATACTGCTGCTCATCATGTTCGTCAACCTCGCCCTCCAACGAGGACGATACTTTATCACAATACGCACATAGCTTTTCACGACTCTAAAATAATCGATTAAAAACTACAGTACATGAAGACAGAGATCGGCATTCGGGTTACCCGACTCGCGGGTCGGGTACGGTTGGGTAGCAACATTTTTGCTCGGGTATTACCAGATTTTTTTACCCGAATTTTACCCGTGCTCGGGTATTACCCGATTTTTTTACCCGTTTTTACCCGCGGGTAAAACACTCGGGTCTGGTAAGAAAAAGAATCAAATGTGCCGATCTCTGCATGAAGAGTGATTATAACACTTGCTAAAAACTTTTAATATAAAAAGGTAAACCAAAAGTTTAACTTGAGGTTTACGCTTTAAGGGTTTTTAGCAAGTGTTATGGTCCATAACACATAGACCATAACTTATGGTCCATTTGCAACTTACTCAAATGATATATTGTTACTGATATTAGCCACATAAAAACGTGAAAAAAAGCTTTCGAAATAACAAAATTAACAAAGCTTAAACAACAAAAATAACGTGGGAAAGTTTCGGAAACATTTTCTCGAAGATTAAATATATTTACCGTTTGTAACTTATCAGCTAGGTCTTTTTCGTTTCCTTCGAATACATTGATAAGATCGTCGAGACAACGTGATATCTCAGATGAACACTGGGGTAATTTCTCGATATCTTTTAATTTGACAGCATTTAGTAATTGCTTCACATGTTTCATAATTTGGAATACAGTCTACATAAAATTTTATATAATTTAGTCCTGGGACACCAATTTAATTCGCAAAAGGTTTTGACCTTATAATTTACAAGTTATAACCAATTAAAAAAATTTTGTTCTGAAAAAAGCGTCATCCAAAAAGAGCTAAACTCGCAGAGGGAAGTGTGTGCATATATGCACACGACTTGGTTTTTCGTCGATTTAAGGCAAAAGGAAGCCCCGTAGGGCAGACTTGGTATTGCTGACCCCCCNTTTACCGTTTGTAACTTATCAGCTAGGTCTTTTTCGTTTCCTTCGAATACATTGATAAGATCGTCGAGACAACGGGATATCTCAGATGAACACTGGGGTAATTTCTCGATATCTTTTAATTTGACAGCATTTAGTAATTGCTTCACATGTTTCATAATTTGCAATAAAGTCTACATAAAATTGTATATAATTTAGTCCTGGGACACCAATTTAATTCACAAAAGGTTTTGACCTTATAATTTACAAGTTATAACCAATTAAAAAAATTTTCTTCTGAAAAAAGCGTCATCCAAAAAGAGCTTAACTCGCAGGGGGAAGTGTGTGCATATATGCACACGACTTGGTTTTTCGTCGATTTAAGGCAAAAGGAAGCCCCGTAGGGCAGACTTGGTATTGCTGACCCCCCCACTCAACTTATCGAGAAAATTCCATTGGCGGTATGTTTTGCGTAGGTTGGATATTTCAAAGAGCTCTCTAGGGGGCCCTTGTGGCCCAAATCAATATCTTAAATTTTACCAGAATTATTGCGAATTATTGTGAATTTTTCAGTGTGAGCATACGAGCACACAATTTCCCCCTACGGGTTATCAAAAAGTCCTTCCTCCTGAGAGTTAAAACACAAGATTTTAAATATTTTTTTACCAAAAACATGCTTCTCAAAAACGCTGACTTGACCTTAGTGCAAGAAAAAACAACGAGGGTCCTTGTGACCTTATAACCAGACCGTCTGTATGTGACGTATATGAAACAATCCTTGAGGGATGTTGTTACACCTTTACAAATGTGTTCGTACTTGCTCGCCGGGCGTTGGCGTGGTGCTGCAAATATTGGCGCNTTGATCAGATAGATCGGCGATACGTTTGTTGGCTAAATCCAACTTTTTCTGTAAATCAGAAATAACTTCGTCTTTTGACGCATTAATTTCCGCAATTTCGTTGTCCGTTTCATCTTCTACAATGGCGGTGTCGGACGAACTACTACTCGCAACTGAATATTTGTTTTTACTTGACGGCTCAAAGGCTGTAGAAGCAGAGGTCCTTATAAGATCTTAGGTCACGAAGCCCTTCAGCCTTTATGTAACTAGGGCGGCTAACCTTTAACCTTATAACTTATAAGTTATAAGACATGACTGTAGAAAAAAAATACAGGGGGTCTGGTTATTGAGTCAAACCAAAAAACCGGCTTGACCTTATAACCATGTGTTTTTTTTTCCATTATGAGACCTAACGCCCTCCGAAAAAATTTCATCCACAAAAAAAGTGTAAAAAGACATGATTTCAAAGATTTTTTCCCAAAACAAATATTTGAAGTATACTTCAAAAAAAAATTGATTTGACCTTAGTGCAAGAAAAAAAAATGACTTGACCTTAGTTCAAAAAAAGATGACTTATAACGGTCACACCTTGTGACCTAATAACCAGACCCCCTGTTAGACTTTATAATCTATAAGTTATAAAAGACAAAATCTCAGACCTTATAAGCAACAATTAATAATGTTAAAAAACTGACTTTAGCTTATAACGGTCACAACCTGAGGCCTTAAAACCAACCCTCATTTACTCCATATATCATAATAGTGTTAACTTAACGCCGAATTTTTGCGCAATTAAACCCGCAAACGTACGCGTACCTTTATCATAAACAGGTTCATCAAAATCGGAGTCGTTATGATCGGAGGTGGTAATCTCACTGGAGTACCCATTTTGCATCGTTCGATCGTCTAGCCCCTCCCGTTTGCGAATTTCACAAAGTACATCACTTAGCAGCGCGAAAAAGTCATTTTGAACAAAACGCGCAATCTTTTGGCGCCCTTGATTGCGCGTTTGGCTATAGTCGGGATGAATGGGCAAATGGGGCACTTGAGATTTGACCACTCGGCGACCACAAGAAGCAGCCCAGACTGTTTCTAACTCGCGTCGGTCAACCTAATTATGTTTTAAAAATATTTTCAAAGTTTAGACTTAATCAATTTAAACTTTTAATCCGGTCGTTTTTATTATATTTTAACCGGTAAATACCGGTATTTCCTGTTTTGGTTCCCGTCCGACAATTTTCACAAAAATTAGCCCCAATCCAGAAAAAAACTTAAAAAGACATGATTTTAAAGATTTTTTTCCAAAAAACATGCTTCTCAAAAATCTGACTTGACCTTAGTGCCAAAAAAACTGACTTGACCATAAAACGGTACAAATGGCTGCCCTTATAACCAACTCCCCTGTAGCTATTTACCTCATCAAATAAGTCGGCGCAAAGATCATGAAACACAATTTCTGATAGTTTCCCGAGTCTCTCTTTCCCGCCATGCTCTCTATTTGCATGAATTGCCGGAATCGGTATAAAATGAGTCCCAGTTTTATGTGATGGTCGACGTCGACATAAGTAAAACATTAAACGGTCGGATAACTCATGGCGAATTTCGACCAATCGCTCACATAGACTCTCGAACCCTTTTTCACGGGCGATGTCTTCCGCCGTTTTACCTTCATCATTTACTCCGGCAGGATTCGCGCCGTAAACTGACAAAAGCTCAACCTAAAAAGTAAAAAAAATAGGACACAGTAAGCAGAAGGAGCTGCTATGCACCGAAAATAATAATAAAAAACAGTCCTCGTTCCCAAAGGGTATAGTTGTCACGGGTATAATATTTTTTTATAATGTCGCCTAAATCGGGTAGTCCCCAAAACGGATAAAAATTTCCGATTTTTTACCATGAAAATGTTTAAACACAATATTTCAAACATATTATAATATATTATATTCGATATACAGGGGGGCCAAAGTAAATGCCACCTTTTGCGATTTTAAAAAGTGCCAAAAGATGGCCCTTACTTTGGGTAGTGGCCCTTACTTTGGGATCCCCTGTAAATCGAAAATATGGAGTTATTGGGAGTTTTAACGTTAAAAATAGTTATCCCCCAAACGGGTATAGTGGGGTCTGGTTATTAGGTCAGACCCAAGAAACTCACTTGACCATATAACGGTCACAACTTGAGACCTTATAACCAGACTTATGATTCGGCCGAACTAACGATTAAAATTGAGTTACCTGAAATGGTTGGTTATTTTGACATGCGACGTGTAGGGCGCAGTTATTTGATTTTTCGGGATTGGTCCAATCAGGGCGCGCTCCTAATGAACATTTCATGTTATTATTTTGACAGGTCTTTTTCTTACAATTGTAAAGAGTGACAAACAGAATTTGTGACGAAAGGTTTACAAAATGGAAAAAATTTAACACATTCGTAATAATTTACCTTGCGCTAGAAGTCTTAAGGACGTAAGCAGTTCATTGGTACGCGCTGCTGCATACAGCTGAGAGTTAAGATCGACAATATCGTCATTTGTATCTTCTTCTTTGAACATGTACTGGAGTTGCTCGTATTTAGCCTACACATATCTCTTGTTTAAAATATAATACGCGGGAAGGGGGTAAATTTTGAGGTTTTATCGAAGAGTCTTTTTAAGTTTGAAAACGACAAAAAAATTTAAAAGCCAAATGAATACATGTAATATAATTTTAAAGGGATACATATATATACAGGGGGTTGGTTATAAGGCCAAAGTCTAAAAAACTGACTTGACCTCAATGAACTAAAGTTTGTAAATACAAAACTGACTTGAACTTATAACCAACCTGAATTTGTTTTCCAAAATGAGGCCTTAAGTGCTGGGGAAAAGTTCAAAAAGACATGATTTTATATAAAAAGTGTAAAAAGACATGATTTTTATAGAAAAAAGTGTGCCAGCGGGTGGGGGGAGGTCTTCATCCAAAAAAAAAAACGTAAAAAGACATGATTTTAAAGATTTTTTTCCCAAAAAGCATGCTACTCAAAAAATGACTTGACCTTAGTGCAAAAAAAACTTATTTGACTTTATAACGACACAAATGGCTGACCTTATTAAAAGTGGCTATCAACTTTTGCCCAAAACGATTTGACCGTACCTTAATATATGCCTCCTTAGCCTCTATCGGGTCTTTTGATTTCGGCTTCGCTTTGTACCCCTTGTTGCTTTTCGTAACAGGATCGAGCAGATTATGTTCCCAAATTTTATTGGCGCCTAGACTGACGAGCTGCTTAAGCATCGTGACTTGATTCTGTGCCCAATCCGATTGGGTCAAGTGTTTAATTTGGGAGTAATGGCGGCCGAGCTGGCGGTGGACCGAAACACAATCATCACAGAGATANNNAAAGCACTCCCATCAGAGAGTCCCCCTACGGTATATGATGTATTTGATCGAGACATTTAAATCATAAACATAAGAAGATAATTCTATCTTTATTTCCAGATATTTCGGCTATTCAGCCATTCTCAGTGGTGTATTTTTACGACTAAGTATAGTAAACAGGATTTTACGATACAATAATAAAATGGAATTCTAGAATGTTTTTTTAATACCTTCAAGACATTTTTTGTTAAAACGAGCACCTATTAATATTAGAATATTTCAATAATATGACGTTAAAACGGGCACTTTGTGGGAGAAATAGGTGCTCATTTTAACAAAAAATGTCTTGAAAGTATTAAAAAACATTCTAGAATGTCATTTTATTATTGTATCGTAAAATCCAGTTTACTATATTTAGTCGTAAAAAAAGACCACTGAGAATGGCTGAATAGCCGAAATATCTGGAAATAAAGATAGAATTATCTTCTTATGTTTATGATATATATATTATAATTTATAAATACCAAACACTACCGAAAACATCAACCTCATCTATTTTCGAATAGCCAGCATTCACCAAATTGAATCGGTGCTTCCGGCATAATTATATCATAAAGATAACTTGTAACAGTAAGTATAACCTTCACAGTATTCTGTATTTGTAACGTTTACATACATGTACTTAAGTTATGTTTGTGATGTTATTATGTTAAAGCATCGATTTACTATGGTGAAGGTTGGCTTTTCGTAAAATATATGAGGTTTGATGTTTATTATGTTTTTGTAATAAATTATAATCCGAACATACTACAGTCCTTACTCCTTTTTCGGACGATGCTCCCTTTTCGGACGCTATTTTCGAGAACCGAAAGGTACCAAAAAGGAGTAAGGACTGTAGTACGAAGCTATGGTCAATCTTATTAAATTAGGATGCAGACCCTAAAATAAGGAGCCTTGACTTATCAAAATTTAGGCGCGTAAATTAAAGAAATATCTTGTTGTTGTTAAATAGGGATACTTGTATTCACTTTGTAAAGCGTAAAATTGTAGAAGTGTCAATTTCGTAGTGCAAGAAGTTCGCAGCAAAAAAAAAGAAACAAAAAAGTTAAATAAAGAGGCAGCGGGTGACATCACGATTGAATAAAGTGTCAATTAATTAAGATTTGTACATTTGTAATTGGTAGGTTTTTTTTCAATTATGTTAGCGAAATTGACTTCAAATTTTAATAAAAAAAAATATGACTGTCAGTATTTTTTTTTGTTTGGCCACTATGGTGAACTTGACATGAAAAAATAAAAAAAAATTATCGCAAAATAAACAAGAGCACCGGTTGATTTTAAAGAACTGGTTATTACTGAATAAATGACCGGTTTTATTCATAGGCCATATTTGGGTGTAATATCTTCGAGATAGGCACAATTATTTCGATTACAGGGGGTTGATCATAAGGTCCTGGAGATTAAACAAATGAGTTTGATTGTTATTTGTTTGTTTGTTTTGTTTTAAACATCTTATGTTTCATTTTTTTTTGCAAAAAGCTCTATTGGTAAATTACATTGGAAATACATGGAATAGTTATTCAAACAAAAACAAATACTACCTTACTCATTTATCGGACGTTTTCGGTTCTCGAAAATAGCGTCCGAAAAAAGAGCATCGTCACAAAAATGTCCATTTTATAGAATGGCCCCATTTTGGCCGAAAAAGGAGCAATCGTCCGATAACTGACTAAGGACTGTAGCAAATAATATCAAGTTGCAAAAACCGCATAAACTCGCAACCGCTTGACCTTATAATCAACTACCCTGTAGCATTCGCACTTAACTGAACAACAGGACAATAAATGATAAACATCGATAAAGGCAATATTGTTTCTCTACAAAGTTTTTGTAATACACTTTTTAGAAGCACTTTTGGGCTTGAAGTAGTTCCCCGAGTGCGGGAGCCAAAAATGTAAAAATAAAAAAAAATACCTAAATTACCTTTTGAAATATTTATCAACATTTTTTGGAATACATATTTTTCCAAAAACAAATTGAACAATTTGAAATTGTTCACAGATTTATTTTTACAAAACTTTGTTTGCTACGAGGAAAAAAAATATTAGCAGAGACAAGTAATCTAAAAGACATCGTTTGGTACTCACTATGATAGGGGTGAGTTAAATCGTTGCCGTTAAACTTTCATGCTGAGAGTAATCTCGCCGCATAATCCTGATTTATAGACGATAAATGACATGACATAAACACCGAGGCCATATAAAGGCAACTTACCAAAAAAAAAACGCTAGATCAAATACGTGGTATACTAACGATTAATGATATTAACTACAGGAGGGTCACCAGAAAAAAGACCTTAAGTATTATAATACTGGTAATAATAATAATGGTATATATACCATACTATGGTAACCATAGGCGTTTTTTAAGGCTACCAGGAAATCGATTTTAAATACATTCGAAAGGAAGAAAAAAAAAGTCCCACATGTGGTCGCCAAATAATGGTCCCTCACTTGGCGTGCCTTGGATACGGCTATTTAAGTGTTGCCACTTTACGTAATTTTTTTTGCGTCATCCAATTTTATCAATTTAAATACAGTCCTTGATTCCATAACGGCCGTTTTCGGTTCTCGAAAAAAACGGCCGTTATGGGGTAAACGGCCATTATGGAATTAGGCCCCTCATATTGTTAATTTCGAACAAATTGAAATAAAATGGCTTATTTAATTTTGAAATATTTATTTTACGACTTATTCCATTATTTATGTGCCAGTCTTGTATTATTATCGTTAACTTCTGACACTTGCATTGAAATGCCTTCTTTTTCAAAACGTTAATAAAAAAACGGCCGTTATGGAATAATCACTTTTTTGAGGAAAAGGGGCCGTTATGGGATAAACGGCCGTAATGGAATCGCCCCTTATGGAATCAAGGACTGTATTAAGATCTTTGTGTCACAAAAAATAAATTAAATAAATCCATAAGCGGTCGAAAATTGTAAAAAAAATGTCGATAGATAACAACATTAAAATTCAGCCATCTGTTAACCTGTTATGTACTAAGAATCATAACTTTTTGTTGAGGTTTTTCTGTTTTCCCTGAAAAACTATTTCATTATAATTTATAAGATTTTTAAAATCACCCATTTCCTAATAAAATCCTGACTTCCAGGAACAATTTTCTGTCCGATTGAAAAAAAAAAATATTAGACTTTTTCATTTACGAGTTGCTCTATTTCAAGCTTTTTCTCGGCTTAAATATATTATCAATTTATAGAAATATAAACCAGTCGAATGCCGACAATACCGTCGGTGACGAGAACGGGCAGATAATTAATTTAAAAAGTATTTACACGATTTTCCTTATTATTTATTCGAAGGTAACTTGGAGAAATAAATTAATAGAAAATAAGTTCAGAAGCAAGGACTGTAGAGAAGTTTTCATTTGTACAAAAGGAGGCAAAACTCGTTGACTGTTTTTTTTTTTTTGGAATAAACCCAAATCTAATTTTGCGCGCACAATTTCACAAACAACTAATGTATAATTTTAATTATCATCTTTTATTTCTGGCGCATTTTCCCGTCAAAAATTTTTAATTTTTGAAAAATTTTCGTTTTCCATACCGTTCATTGAAAATGACTCGTAAAAACGTATTCAATCACGCTATTTTAAATCTAATGTTTTAGCTAGTGGCATAGAAGTCATTTACAGGCAGAAGTCATTTACGGCATATTCCAGGCGTTATGATCAGATTATGGATAACCTGAGAAACCCTAACCCTAAATACACTACCTAATCCGTTATGTTAACACCTTCAAACCTCAAAAACTGTTAACATATATTGGAATTTTGTAAACATAACGGGTTAGGTGGTGCATAATACTTTTATAGGAAAACAAACAGCCAAAAATCAGATGTTTTTGCACACAAAATAAACTGGGTTTTCACAATAACGTCAACGAATTTTATGTGTTTTTTAGACCGCTGATTTTGAGTAGCGAGAATAAATACAGAAGTTAATAAATACAGGCACACATATGAAATTCATATTATGAATGCCTCACACGGGATACTTTGTTGAATTTGTTCAGAAGTAGGCTGCTGTTCATTCGAACCGTTTATTGTTTTGATGTCGAACCGGAAATTTTTTTGTTTTGTTTTTGTTTTGGCACTGAGTGAGGGCGGCAAAAAGATGCAAAAAAATCACGAACAGATTTCTTTCATCTCTTGCTCTAATTTCTTAAATTCGGGGGTATCACCCATATCATCTTCTAACTTCATTACAACCTAAAACAGTGGGTTATTAATTTTTTTATTGACTTATTCCCAATATATTTATATACAGGGGAGCGCCAAGTAAGGGTAGGTCTCGTGTTTTTCGAAGCTACCCCTACCCTTACTTGGCGTTGTCACTTATACCATTTTTGTTTTATTTTGATCTTAGGCCGAAACTTTAATTCTATAATTGTCTTTCAAATATTTAACGATAATAATCATATAAAATAAGAAACTTTGATTTGAGAACCCTAATCTACCTTTATTTGGCGTATCCTTACTTGGCGGCTATTTTTTTTTTTCGCGAAATCAAACCTACCCATGCTTGGCGCCCACCTACCCTTACTTGACGCTGCCCAAGTATATACAAATGAGTCAGGCCAAAATATGAACACATTTTCATAATAATAATTATAACAACAATACATCGTTCTATAAGCAATTCTGTTTTTTTCATCGACTGACCTGTTGACGAGACTTTTTGAGGTAGTCGAGTAGATTTTGAAGGGCTTCGTACCGATGAAGTTGTGGTGGTTTATGCTGTTTATATATTTCCGTCTAAAATTAAAATTATTACTAAGAAATGTGGGCAATATAGTAATTAATTAATTTGAGAAATTATATTTTCAACAATTTAAAAATCATTTTAAAATCTCGTTAACTTTAAGTTTAACGCTTAGTCACATTATGACCTCGGGGGTTAAACCAAAACCGAGTCAATTTTATATTTCCTCCACAAGCGGTATATACCTTGATGTAATTGATGACGTCAAACTCGGAAACCGGTTTTGCATTTTTAACTTTGTCGAAAAATGCTACGACTTTGTCGCGAAATTCCAGAATTGTCCTGTTGAATAACTGGCGATTGATTGGGTCCTGGTCACCGACTTGACCTTGACCCTGACAGCACGCCATTAGCGTTGACGCCACTACGGTCATTGAAGAATCAACTAAAAATAAGAATTAGAATCGTTCCAGGATAAAACGTACACGGATACGGTTATAAGGT
>SCLG01000083.1:201531-211545 GCA_004367875.1 Oikopleura albicans | reverse complement strand
TATACTAATTGATAAGAAAAAACTTATACAAACCTTATGGACAACATTGTCACTATCTTTTATGTCGATAATCGAAACAAGAGCGGGATTTTCGGGTATGGCGCTGACGATTCCCGATTGTTGGACGGTCGGTTTTGAGCTCTCAAAGTCGTCCTTTCGAATCAAAATGCATTTCTCGTTGATGTTTGAACAGTAGAGTACATAGTCGTCGACTTCCATCAGATTTTGAACGGTGTTTTCGGCAGTTGAAGGTCGCAGTGGGTGACCTTCATTGGGCGAGGTCGGACACTGGCCACACTGTTTAACGTCTATACAACACGGATGCACCAGACTTGCCTTCTCGCCATCTAACGCACGGCGATTTAGCCTGATACGAGTTAAAGTCAAAAGCTACATGCTACCGACCGGAACCGCAAAAAGTTTTTCAAAAAATCTCATACCGTATGAGTAGGGTCGCCGCCTGGGATTTTTACCCGATTTTGAAGTTGCCTTAATTTATCGATTAACATTAGTTTTAGGGGTAATCGACCCCTGCGGAGTCGATGGTAGCATTTACAAGTCTCCAAATTGTACCGGTAAAAAATAAAACCGGAAAAAATACTAAAAATTCACATAACCCGGACCTTTGTATTGATGAACCATGACGTTTCAACTTGAATAGCTCATTGGTTCCACCAATGAAGACCAAATCTTTGGATACTAGAAGACGGGTATAATGAGCATTTTTGTTCGTTTCGTCATTCCAATACACCGCACCCGACACCAACCCGTAGAAGAACCAAACAAAGATCATTACAGCCTCATTACCGATTTCTGAATACAAACACTTTTCTTTACACTTGAAACACTGTCAGAATCNGCTTTACAAAAATATTTGAAATATAGTTTCAATTTCCGGTTTTTAATAATTTTTAAATTTATTTTATTATTATAACTATAAATTATAACTCATCATATAAATTATGACTCATCATTTTTGGGGTTTTCCAAAAATGTCGAATTCTCATTGGTCAAAAACGAAAAATGTATTGCGCAATTCGCTAAATCGGGTTATCTTATCAAGAACCCCTAAATTTGGTTATCTTACCAAAACCCCCTAAATTGGGTTATCTTACCAGAAAAACAAAAGTTTTTAAGCTTTTACGCCTACGCCCTTAGTGGTTATCTTACCGAAGTTGGGTTATCTTACCGCTTTTTTAGCGTTTATAAAGGTAAGATAACCCCTCAGGTGGTGTATTCGAAGTCCGAAAACCAAATTTTCTTTAGTACAGTCCTTATTCTCAGTACGGACGATTTCTTCTAATACGGACGCTTTTTTGTGAAAAAATGTCCCAAAAACAGTCGAAAAACGGACACTTTAAAAATTTTACAAAAAAGTTGAAAATGTTCAATGGAAGCCAAGGCCTCAATCAATAGAATGAATTTTTGACCTAAACCCCAGATGTCGGATAAGCGCTCTAAAAATCGTTTGCCGTTTGTATCGACCTAAAAACACCCTTAGGACAATTTTTTTTCAAAATATCACTTTTTTCGAATAACGCTTGTAATGGTGTGACGCCGTACATCAAATGACAATTATATTTCAAATATACATCAAATATAATTATATTTCATGGTGAAACATCGTAATCAAAACTACTAGTATGTATCTAAAACGGTCATGAAAAATAACACGCCAACGTCGGAAGTGGCAAAAATAAACCATTCTCTGTAAAATAACCTCTGGAATCGAAATTAATAACCTGAAACTGTCAAAGGGGCAAAAAATCAATAACAATCGTGTTCTGTTTTTTTTCTCTACCGCGGCGATAAAATATTAATTGAAAAGAAAAAAAAGCGCAACGATGCGATTCGGGAATCTCAATAGCCGTGTCGCGCAAAGGGCGATGGAAGCCGAGTACCCGAGGTCCAATTATAAAAGCGCTTTTTTTGGGGGGACAAAGGCGGTAAAAAAATACACATTTTTACGCGGCTCTGTCGACAATGAACTTTGTATAGAGAGCACTCCTTGCATTCCGAGGCCTTTGTTTTACTGCTCAAGCTAATTTTTCAAAATATGCGCCTTTACAGTAAAGTGGTCTACTTTCAACAAAAAACATCAACATTCGATTATTTGAAAGGGACATTATTAATGCCGCATTAACAATGGTAACATCACTTTACTCAAAATAAATTTAAAAGTTGTTGTTTTTAATCCAGCCAATCACCGACACCTAATTTTAATAAGGTTATTCCGCGCTGAAAATGAACCAGTTAGATTCATTGAGAATCTAACTTGTTCATTTCAGCGCGGAAGTATCTTATAGCAACAACTAGGCACTGATTACGTCTAGAATATTGAGAGTATATTGAGATATAAATTATATCATATAATTATGTTTTTGTAACCATGATTTCCAAAATTAGTTAAAAAAGTTTTATGAATTCATTAAGATAGGGCAAAATATTTCATCGAAAACAACCACAAAGGCAACAAAAAACGCTTATTTTTACGTTGCTCTATATTAATGTCGACAATGAACTTTGTATTGAGAGCACTCGGTACATTCCAAGGGCTTTGTTTTACAGTCTAAGCTGGAAGTTTTAAAAATAAAGTTTCTATTTTGACAAAACAAGAATATAGAGTTGTACTTATAAGCACTTAGTTTCAGCTTTATGTTTCTTAGGTCTTAAAGTGAAATAATCTTTAACAAACATTTCGATGAGTACCCTGCGTATTTAGGAAAAATTCAGGATGCTTATTAGGTTTTGCGGTGCAACTAACGGTTAACAAATTTATAAAAAAAATAAAATACAGTCCTTAATTCCACAACGGCCGTTTTCGGTTCTCGAAAAAAGCGGCCGTTATGGGATAAACGGCCGTTATGAAAGCGCCCCTTATGGAATCAAGGACTGTAGTATTTATTGAATTTAATAAAATTTTAAACACAATATTTGCGATTTAAAAAAAATATNGTGAAATTCATATACAGGGGGTGTGTTTTTAAGAGCTATAAATTTTAGCGTATTTTTGATTTCGATTTTTCCTTGGGGACGTACTCAATTGCTTACATAAATTACAGAAAATACCTTATTAATCAATCGCCTGCTTGAAATTTACAATAATTAAACTATAGATACAGGGGTTGTTGGTTATAAAGTCAAGGTCTAAAATTAAATTACCGGCCAAAAGTACAATTCGTATCAGTTTATAAAAGGCATCGTTTGATTTAATGGAACTGTCAAAATCTAAAAATATTATTTCAAAATTGCTCAATAATGATTCATCGCCCATTTTCAACATTGGGATTACAAACGTCATAAAACTAGCGTTTCAATTTTAATATTCAGTCCGTATTTTACGACATAAAAAACAATAACAAAAAAGTACGAAAAAAATTTAAATTGTGTTTGTCATTATCTCTCTGCTTTTTTACCCTGAAATCTTTTTTACTTGTTCAAATCTCAAGTTGATAAGACAAAAACGCTCTTGTCTGGGTATTGGATCTTGTCCGTGAGTCACCCTACAACATTCATGAATCACGACGGTACTATTAGGATTAACAAATACTTGTTTTTTAATGATGACTCATTTAGTTCTATTTATATCGGTAGATTTAAATAGTCAGTTCTAATCTGGACTAAAAATCTACAAATTGGTGTGGTTATAAGGCTTTAAAATGAATTGAACTAAGTCGAGAAAAAAATTTGGACCTAGGTTAAAGTTAACTTTAAGTTAAAAGTTTTAACGGTCCATAATATTGACTCAATATGTCGGACCTTATAATTCCAAGGGGTGGTTGTAATTAAAAAAAATAATTGAAATTTAACGAACATTTAAATGCTCAGTATTCTTAGTAATTTTGATACCGACTGAAACATATCGATATAGACTTAATAAAAAATAAATAAATAAAAAATATGATATGCCGATTAAATAACTGTACTTGACCTTATAATCATCTACAAAAAAATTTACATTTGGGCCTCAAAGGCTCAGCTTTCTTATTGATTACCATATCGATATTATACCATTTTTATATAAATTTGACCCAAATTAACCCTATTAGGGGCGCTAATCCCATTACGGCCGCTTTTTTCGAGAACCGAAAACGGCCGTAATGGGAGTAAGGATTGTATCTAAATATGGGTAAAAACTAGCATTTGTTAGTAAATTAAAAATCTAAAATACGATCTGTTATAAATGAGCAGTTTCCAGTTTATTTTTTGCTTAGGTATGTCTTAATACAGGACCCCTTTACACGATATTTGCGGTTACAAATCCAGTCTTTTTTTTTTCTCTAAGTAAAAAATATATATGTATTTTGCCGTTGTTTTTGTGTATGGTGAAAAATGGATCACAAATTAACGATAGACGGTTTAATTGCGCAGCAATTTTATGTACAAATATTTATTACTCAGTAGTCGCTTTGCGTGGTAGTAATGAAGTCAGCGTAGAAAAAANAAAAAACAATGTTGAAGATGTTATGCATCACCGCACATGTCTAATTTTGAATAACAATTGTTCGATTTGGCTATTTAAAAAAAAAGAACTAAAAAATAAATCAGATATGATTAGCCCAAAAAACTAAAATAAACGTATTGCATTACTTAACCAATTAATTGACCTTATAACGCTTTGACAATTTGTTTTGTAAAATATAGGCCTTTTGAGGGGAAAGACATCAAATTCGACTACAGTCCTTACATCCATTAAGGAAAATTTCCCTAAAAGTGTAAAAAGACATGAGTTCATTTGAATCTTTAGATTTTTTTTCCAAAAAACATGCTTCACAAAAAAAATTGACTTGACCTTGTACAAGAAAAAATGAATTGACCTTATAACGGTCACACCTTGTGACCTTATAACCAGACCCTCTGGGCTAATAAATGAGTAAAACATACGATTTTTTCTTGTAAACCCTTAAATTCATTTGAGAAACCATACGACCCACCAGAAAAAAGACAGTCAAAGAGCTGCTTTAATCTCTGGCCTTATGACCACCCCTGATCAATAAATATAAAGTAAAACCAAACGCATGTGACAGTCGGAAAAGTGCCGTTTATTTCAATCGTTGGCGAAGTAATTCTTCTTCAATATTTCCTAATTTACAACAGAGTGGAATAATCGGTGACAACAGGGAGCACAATATGCCTAAGTTTGTATTTGGTTCCTATTTACGAACAAGCTCAAAACATCCATGAAGTCTTTGGCCTATAATAGGGCAGTATACGTTGTCGATTTTAACTCCCAGGATACCTTTATGGGGTATGATTTGTGCAGTATTCTGCGCAATTTCTACATGTCTTTTCTGTTTATCTCTATAAACTGGTGATAATTTAACGCACTAAAATTAAGAAATTTACCACTTTAGTTATCTCATTCAATGAGAGTAATTTAAAATATAAATTTAACCCCAATTATTTTCAAAATGAAAGATAGGAAGAGAAAGTATAACTATTGTGATCACTTTTTGGCGATCACTTTGAACTAGGGTGGGATTTTGAAGCTGTCAAAAGTCAAGTCAGACGCCCTACGGACACTTTTTAGCCTAAGTTTCAAATATTTTTTGAAGTATAGTGAGTTTTTGAAGGTCCAAGGATGATATTTTCAACTAATTCTAGATTTAATACAGTCCTTAATTCCATAACGGCCGTTTTGTTTTCTCGAAAAAAAACGGCCGTTATAGAATAAACGGCCGTTTTTGGAGGAACAAAGCGGTCGTTATGGGATAAACGCCCCTTATGGAATCAAGGACTGTATTACAAGTCAGGAAATATATCATACTTTATATTATTGAGTTCGGCATAAATTTTGCAGTCTATCAATAAATAATTCAGGGTTTTACTAAAGTCGTAACTTCTCATAATAGTTTTAAATAGTATGCACCATTAGATCAGGCCTGGGCAAGATTTAGACCCAAAAACTATCTAAAGTAACAGTAGTTCTCCACAGACCCACTCACGATAACTTGGACAAAAAACAAATTGAATTTTTACCTAAAATTAGCGTCTAGCGTGAATGTGCCTGTTACGCAACAAAGGATGAAGTTTTTGAGCATTTTTGTTAAACAGGAGCGAAGAGCCTTAAAATTAACGGAACTAAACTTGATAAGTGGTTGATGCAGCAGTGGCGGCTGTTGTGAGTACTATCGAAATCGGCCGCCTCGGCGAGGACCCCTAAAATATTTACTTTAGTTATTGAAGTTTATTGATGGAGTCTATGGAACCTTTTTAGTATACATTAGGCTGCCCCACACTTTTGAGTATACTATGGGAATATGGGAATACCAGAAACAATGCGAAAAAAACAGAATATACATTTTGTAGCTTTTTGCAAACTATTTTCGAAAAAAAAATTGAAAATTTTCGAAAATTTTGGGTGATTGAACGGGGGTGAAAATTTCCCATCTCAGAATTATAGAAAAAAAAGTTTTTTGTCGAAAACAATCACAAAATCGTCAAAATATACCCCTAGGGATTAAAATTCAGATTTCCAGTAATGAGATTTTTTCATCAGTGGATCATGCTCTATGATATGGTATACAATTTTTTTATTTGGAGACCCTCGAACAAAGCTTGGGGTAGCCTAGTATACATGCGAAATACAAAAATACAAACCTAGGTGTGAAGTTTCCTCCTCGAGGTCCTCCACGCCCCCTGTGTCCTCTAAAATTGCCACCTCCTCTAAAGTTGTTTGAGCCCTCCGAATGAAATGGGGGCCTTGGTGGTCGGTGTCCTTGGGGTGTTCGCGGTCCAAACCCGCCCCGATGATTCATGCCACCGCCCGGGCCGCCTCTTCCTCTCCCGCCTCGGTGGCCAAAATTGTCACTGTCTGGGAATTGGTTGTTGCGTCCGTGTTGTTCGTTTTGGGGAAAACGGGGCGAATTGGAAAACTGTTGTGGCGGTGGCGTATTGGGCGGGAAATGTGGGCGCATTGGAAAGCGGGGCGATGGCGCTCCACGTGGTGAAAATTGGGGCGGCGGGCCGCCTCGTAGTGGTGGTGGACCCCCTCGTATTGGTGGCGGTGGTCCACCTCGGAGTGGCGGTGGCGGCCCGCCTTGTGGTTCGGGCGGAGGTCCCCCGCTTGGTGGTGGTGGCCCACGCATACCAAACTCACCATTGGGACCATTGTCCCATCTATAATTATTTTATTAAATATTACCAACCGAAAATGAAACTAGTGTCAGGAAAATTAAACCGGCTTTATCAACGGTAACCAGTACTAAAAAACTTAATCGAGTTTCCAACAATTAATCTTCGAGCAATAATTTTTTGCTTTTAAGAATTTTTTTCTATAATTTTTGCAATCATTTTTACGCTTAGAATGAAACATTACTAGGTTTTAGGATATGAGGCTTCAATACATAAATTTTTTGCTAAATTTACCCTCAATTCTTCAAAGCATAAAATGCAATTTGAGTGATGTGACCTTACATCTGCAGAAAAAAATTTGACTCAAAATTATAGAAATTTTGTAGGAAAACGTTTTTTGCTTTTCACTGTACAATTCTTGACCCCACTTTTTGTGGCGTTCTTATAATGGAAATTCATTTTTAAAATTTATTTGAGGTCACGCCAGTTTCTATAGAATATATTTTATATTATCGGTTTGTTATAAAACAAAATTGTTACACCATTTACTAGACGTATAATAAATAATAATTCAGGAGCGTAAATAAAAGCGTTCGATGATAAAGTAAAACTTACCCTGATGGTGGATTTGGGGGCGGAGGTACCCATTGCTGCGGTGGAGGTGGTACCCATTCATCCCGTGTTGGTGCGGGTGGCGGCGGTGGAAAGTGCGCCTCTCCATTTGATGTGTGATCATTATTCTCAACGGGGGGTCCATCAGTATCCCAGCGACTTTTTCGCGGGCCAGAGCTCCTGGCAGGGCCATTGTTCGAAACTGGCTCCGCCTCAGTGGCACTAAGACTATCGGCGGTGCCAGCCGGTGCGCCCGAAGTGCCTGACGAGTTAAGTATATTGGCGAGGCGGGAATCCAAGTCGCCGTCTGCTGCTATTGAAGCCGATGACAAGTCCGCCGCCGAAGTCGTTTCGGCCGCATCAACCGGCGCAAAAAATGAGGCCAAAGATGTGGGCATCGGTTCTTCATCCGAGCTAAATAAATCAGTCAGAATAATTGTTTAAAAAATACACGATCTTTTGAAATACACAATTATAATTTTTTTTTTCACACTTCTAGAAGTTCGAAAATAATTTTTTTTACCGAAAATGCTACAGAATGTACTAAATAAATATCGTGTTTAGCATTCCTAATCTCGCAAGTTTAAACTTTTGGTTTTATTCATTTTTTTCGGGAAACTTTTAAGATAATATTGAACTCGATCTTATTCTAATAATCGATGATAAAGCAACTCAAAACACACCTGCTTTCTGGCTCGGACATTTGCATGTCCTGTACGGGAGATGGAATTGGCGAGTTTTCCCGCGATGGCAGGGGCGATATATTTGGAAAGTTTTCGGGATATCGCGTTTTCATCATTTGCTGGCATCGCCGCTTTTGGGACAAAACACGTTCTTGATAGTCCTTATACGCTTTCAGCACCACATTGACTTCATGGAATTGTGCCTTAAAATTTAAAAAAAAACGAAAATACTTTATTTTTTTCATTTTGACAAAAATTTATGATAGTATTCCGAAAAAATATATATTTACCTGATAAAATATACAGCTCTGATCAAGAAGGGACAGGAGTTTTCGTCGGCGTTCGATTGCGGTCTCTTGAAGATCGACGTACTCTATAAGTAGCTGTGTCCACTGTTCTAACTCTTGGCGGGCTCGTTGCCCCTGTCCGCGCTCTTTCACTTTATCCAGCAATTTTTCCGGGTCCGACTCGTCTAATCCGGACGATGAAAGTAACTCGCGTTTCAATTTCAAATCGTTTTCACAACTAGCGAAAATAAAAATTGCTGGTGAAATAATCAACTTACAAACTTGATAACGAGCCATAGGCTAGGTTGTTAAAAGTACGAGGTTGATTTTTTAGGTATTATGTTAAGAAATAATTTTTATTCGTTCCACTTTTTTGAAGTTTCGCTTTTGTTCGGTGTCAAATCCGATTTTAGTATTGGATTTGAGACCGAATAAAATCGAAACTTCAAAAAGTGGAACGAACAAAACTTATTTGTTAACATAATACCAAAAAAAACCTCATACTTTTTCCAGTATACTGGAATTTAGCATGTTTGTAACACTCTTATATGTAAGCTACCAAAAGTTACCATGTAAGATTAAATACTTGTACTCACTTAGAATATTCCCGAAGCGCCTCGACCAAATCATTTGGTTTGAATTCTTTCAATGCTCGCTCAGCTTTATCTAGAAAATAATTGGAATTAGGTTCTATTTCACTTTTTCGTGATGCAAATTAATTTCTAATTTTATTCTAACTTTCATAAAACTCAAATACATGGTAATACCTTTGTGAGTATTTTTCGCTGTAGTGATTATTTGTCGCAATTGCTCTACTGTTGGTTTGTCGAATACCTGACGGGATTCCCAAACGGAAATGACTTTCTCGACCCCGGATCGAATCGAATGATGGGTCAAATGTTCAAACGCATTTCTCATCGCCGTCTTCCACGCCTCTAAGTGAAACGGATTATGGAATCAATTTTACAAGGGATTACCTAGGGTTAGAGCTATTGGCTTAGGGTTTGGGCTATTGGTTTTTTTAGCTTCACGAAGCCGAATCTATGAGTTTCGACTTCGGGTACGGAAAACATCACCTGCAAGTTTCGGAATTTCCCTTTGAACTTGAACTTAGTACTATAATATTTATATGTGTTGTATATAAATATAGTATTCTAGTTCAAATTAAACTTTAAGGTGGTTTTTTCCGTGACTAAAGTCGAAAGTCAAAATCGAAAGTTCAAACCCACAATTCGAAAATTATGATTCTACTTCGTTCAACAAGATTTTGGTTATTTAATTCGCCAAAAATATAATTTTATCAAAAAGGCTTGAAAGCGCGTCGCTTATCCGCAGGCCGTCTTATTGTCATAAAAGTA
>SCLG01000083.1:147058-170078 GCA_004367875.1 Oikopleura albicans | reverse complement strand
CATAGACTATTTTTTGTTCCTTGGATAAACCTCTATCAGATAAACACCAATATATTTTCATTTGAATATCTTCAGAAATTACCTGTCTCACCCTAGCCCTTTCATTCCCTATCACACGCTCTCTCGCTCTCTCTCTCTCAATTTGATTTATTTATCACCCCAATAATGCACTTAACTCTGACTCTGGTAGAGTGGGCAAAAAAGAGAAAACAAAACAAAAAAAAAAGAACGGAAGAATTAATATATATGCGATTTAATAAATATGTTTTATAATTACCAATCGAGTAGTGAAGGTGACAGTTTTACGACGAGTAATGGGCCTATAATTACTATCGACCCGTTACCGTCACGCAAACAGTCAACGTGAACCGGAGACAACATTAACGACAGCGGGCTAACTGCGACTCTTTTTTTTTCTGCAGAAAAATACACGAAAAATAAGACAATTTTGACACTTGTGTCATCGAAAAAAAAAATCAGAGAACGGAAATATTAGCTGTTTGTGGTGGTTATAGTAGTTAATTAGAGATATCTCTATTCGATGTGATTGAAATTTCGAGGTATGGAGTATTATTGAGAGTGAGAGGTAGTTTCCTAAAAAAATATGTTTCCGTTTTAAACATTTTTTTATACAAAATTGTATGCAATGTCTCGCTATAAATTTAATGTTGTCAGTTTTGGGGTTGTAAAACCCGGTAAGTGTGTATTTCAAGTACACCTATAAACGTGATACCTAATACAGGATGGTGGTTATAAGGCCTGACATTTTGGCTCTTAAAAGGTCAAGTCAGTTTTTTGGCCTTGACTTTATACCCTGACAACCTGTATGGTCCATACTGTATGGTAAACCATACAGTATGGTAAACGTAAATTTCGAATACAAATGTAAGGCATTTAATTAAGACACAATGCATTTATAAAAGTTGACTCAATAAAATTACTTGAAGCACAATTTTGCATTCGTGTTATCAAAAACCAGATTTGAACCGGTAACTTACTGACCGTAACAAAAATTCAATCCAAATTTATATATTATTGAAATATTATTATTGAAGTCGACAGTCATGAATCTTAGACCACTTTTTGAAAAATATGGCCATTAATCAATCTTGTGGTTGGATATATTTGTCACAGAGCTCGCCCTAATGGGACTTTAATGAGATATTTGAGTATATGTTTTATGGACAGGGACTTTATTATAGTGTCTTTGGCCATTCTATACACTATGGTTCCCGAAAAATATTGGATATGAGCGCATCTTCAGAAGTTGTATTTTGTATGGGCAGGCCGGACACCTTGCATGTACACTTTTGGTGCTCCAAAGTCTTCGATGCCGTGTCTAATAATTTCCGTGAGATATCAAAATTAAGCCCCAAATTTCAAAATTCGACTGGAATTATGAGACCTGGCCAATAAAAAGATTAAAAAAAAAGACAGTCGGTTTCTCCTGATAGGATACTTTTGATTTAAAATAAATCATGTCTTTATTGGCTTTCTTGATGAAGACCCCCGTTTTTTTTATAAAAAATCACGTATTTTCGAACTTTTTTCCCGACCACAGAAATTTATAGGTATAAAGTCATGTCAGTTTTTTACTATTAAATAATTTCACAGTTTGAAAATATGCCCTTGGGACACAGATATATGCGTTCGTGTTACTGAGTATATATTTCTGCATGGCCTAATTAGTTCTCAACTTTATATGCTCTCGCTGTTTTTTTACTCTTTTTTACTCCCAGTAAATCGATTTTGTGCGCTCCTAATGCACAAAAAATAACGGGACTCTAACGTTGAAGCCAAAAAATGACAAACCAAAAATAAATAAATAAAAAGGACATAAAGCGCGTTCGTTAAAGCCACAAGAGACCTGCTGTATTCGAGAAAATGAGAAAGATTTTTTTTTTGGGTAAATCCGAGTCGGGAAAACGAACATGATTATCTTTTTTCTATCTCAGATTGATACCAAAGATTAAACGAAATATACTTTAAAAGATGTATGTGTTTTTTCGAAAACGTGAAATTGGTTTTAGTTTTTCAAAATGTATTTAACGTCAAGTCAGTTTTTTAGACCTTGACCTTATGATGAACTTATAAACTGAAAAATATTTTAGGAATTTGTTTTTATTATTTGAGTGTTTTCGGGAAAAAATACCAGAATCTCTCGTGTCTACCAGCTTGATAGGGTTAAGTTTGAGCGGCACCGTCTGAATCGGTCTTTTTTCTTTTGTGGCAAAAGGGTAATATGCCGAAATTTCTCCATTTCTAGCCAATGAGAATGCCCAAAAGGGGAAATTTCGGTGGACTAACCTTGTTTGAACGGTACTGTCTTAAAAGGTATAACGTGGAAAAGGCATCAAAAAATAAAAGTGGAAAAGGTATAACGTGTAAAAGGCATCAAAAAAACGTTGAAAAAGGATACCGTAGAAAAGTGGATAAAGTGGGTTTGGTATAACGTGGAAAAGGCATCAANACTATTAAATAATTTCACAGTTTGAAAATATGCCCTTGGGACACAGATATATGCGTTCGTGTTACTGAGTATATATTTCTGCCTGGCCTAATTAGTTCTCAACTTTATATGCTCTCGCTGTTTTTTTACTCTTTTTTACTCCCAGTAAATCGATTTTGTGCGCTCCTAATGCAGAAAAAATAACGGGACTCTAACGTTGAAGCCAAAAAATGACAAACCAAAAATAAATAAATAAAAAGGACATAATTTATTTTTGCTTTAAAGCGCGTTCGTTAAAGCCACAAGAGACCTGCTGTATTCGAGAAAATGAGAAAGATTTTTGTTTTTTGGGTAAATCCGAGTCGGGAAAACGAACATGATTATCTTTTTTCTATCTCAGATTGATACCAAAGTTTAAACGAAATATATTTTAAAAGATTTATGTGTTTTTTAGAAAACGTGAAAGCAGATGTTCATAGATCTGATGTTCAAAATTTTTGAAATAGGTTTTAGTTTTTCAAAATGTATTTAAGGTCAAGTCAGTTTTTTAGACCTTGACCTTATGATGAACTTATAAACTGAACAATATTTTAGGAATTTGTTTTTATTATTTGAGTGTTTTCGGTAACAAATACCAGAATCTCCCGTGTCTACCAGCTTGATAGGGTTAAGTTTGAGCGGCACCGTCTGAATCGGTCTTTTTTCTTTTGTGGCGAAAGGGTAATATGCCGAAATTTCTCCATTTCTAGCCAATGAGAATGCCCAAAAGGGGAAATTTCGGTGGATTAACCTTGTTTGAACGGACAATAGTCTCGTAACGACACACTTAAACTTTTGACGCAAATATTCCGAATCGAAATTTCCGAGTATTAAATAACCGAAATGTTGGATTATACTAGTTTAGAAAGAGAAGGTTACGCCAAAAATGGACTTCTCATTTTAAATTTCATGTATTTTGGACCTACTTTGCTTAATTAGCAGTCGCATTATTCCACGATAGTGAACTTTAATGGCGTGATGAACATTGAATACAACGAATATATTTCTAAATTCCCCCGTCAGATGCATTCCATAACTTTTGTTTAATTAATTGAGCAGTTAACCAGTGGTTCTCTTTGCTAAATTAAAGGGTAATCTCGCGAGACTACCGTAATGACATATTTTATATATTTGATCATATATTTTTTATATTTATTTTTTTGTTTCTCATTGTCGTTTATTTTTTTTTTCTTCACGCAAGAGAGAAATAAATGAAGCACACCGTAAAATCAAGTCTCAGTCACCTTAACTGATGATCCTTGCACGTTTTATGGTTTTTATTATCCTCTCTTTACTTGTTTATTTTGTTTATGATTTTTTTATTAGGAGAGAGGTAGAGGACGCATTGTTTGTTGTATAAATCATAACACGTTGAACTGACAATCGATTTGACATTGAGTGTACAGAACATCTCGCAGGCACCTGCCTATATATATATAAAACCAGTTTTACTAGTTATAAAGTTTTCTTTTCGTTATAAGCCTTGAACAACGGGTGCCTCAGATTCGCGCCTTCTGAGCCATTCAGAGAACGATCTAGTAGAGAAAAGCCATATGTTACTTTCCTATGTTACATAAACTATGTATAGTGGTTATAAATTATAACTTATAATGTCTGTCATGTGGTCTACTATCAACGCTTGTGAAAAAGGTGCAGTGAATATCTTTCGGAGGCCCTTTTTTGGCCCTTATACCGTATGGGGACTCTCTGGCTCTGAGGCCTTGAGCAATCTTCCTATGATTTGTAACGCTATTAAGACGTCACCCTCAGAGTCAGAGCGTCCCCATACGGTAAATTGGAAAAAGTTTGGGAATTTCAGACAAATAATAAAAAAAAATTGAGACGTCTTCTAGGCGCAAGAGCAATACCATGTAAGGAAAATCTGTTGTAACGTCTAAATTGAATAACGGGGACAATAAATACAAAGCTGGATTATTTTTAAGCGTAAACTTGAAAAACATAAATAAAGGTAAATCGGCGAAACTTTTGTCGGTCAATTATACTTTAAAACTGACCTTGCCATTTTCTAAACCGAAAATGTCATTGGTCGAGAAAACTTCGGTTGTCTTTATTTTCTCCTTTATTCATATCAGATGTACTTCTATTTATGCTTAAAAATCAGAATTGTATTTGTTTTCTCCGGTATTCAATTTAGACGTTATTCATCACATTTTCCTTACTTGGTCTTGTTCCTGGGCCTAGTTTACATCTCAGAAAAAAGTTCTAGTTCACCAAAAATTTATCTTCTTAGGACAATATTCAGTTTATACTTCAAAATAATTCAGACAGTGCATTTATTATATGATTAGAGCAATATGTTAGATCCTTGATATCGTCATTGAAACTAGTTTACTGTACAACGTGTCCAAAAATTAAAATAGCCATCAATCATCTAACACATGTTAATTAAAAAAAAGATGCATCTTTTATTATTACCTTACTAAGCAAATATGTAGTCGTAGTTCATGCTACCTTCAGAAATCATTTTCCATGTGGTTAAAATGCCGATTAAACGTCTATTTTAAGACCAACCGGAAAATTATGACTTTTTGTTGCACGCGGTAAATTAGTTTTTACGACGCCTATTTTTCTTCACTCACTTTTTTTCGCACCGAGCTCTAATTTTATGAAGCGAATTGTATTTCTAATATTGATGTTTAAAGTCATCTATCATAAAGTTTGACGAGCTCAACTTGAGTAACGACCAAGCTCACGGATAATTTCAATTTAACAAATTATATTAAATTCGCCGAAAATTGATGTCAACATGAAAGAGGAAAACGTGTACATTTTGATGTGCTGGGTTTGGTGAATGAAAAATTAGAGAAAAAAATAGTGATCGGCGATGTCTTTTGTGTTTCTTTTTTTTTGCATTTGCATCTTTAGATGACGCTTTGCTGTGTATGTGAGTTTTAGAATTTTAAGTTAACAAATTTTGATGACAATAATTTTATAGCCTTTCTATCCGGGATAGGCTACCCCTATATGATATAGCCTATGTCATATAGGGGTAGCCTATCCCGGATAGAAAAGCTAGAAAATTAATACCATCAAAATTATATTATATATGATATGGGATATATCATATATCATAGCGTATGAATCATAGGCTATGATTCATAGGCTATATGTTAGCACTCCGCAGTTATATTGCAAATATTTCTTGAAAAATATTTTTGTACAAAAATCGTGGCCGATTTTAAACTGAGGGTGTAATACAATTTAAATACAAGGGGTTGTTATAAGGTCTCACACGATAAATTATGGTGCTAAAATGACCTGACCCCTGTTGTATCTGCGCATTCAATCTTGTTATTTAAAAAATGCCCAAAAACATGTTTTTACTTCGAAATAAATGATTTCAAGTCATTTTTTCAGAATATATCACGTTATTCTGTACTTAGTTCAAATAACCAACGGTGCTGCGAAGATGAGGGTGGGGGTTAAGTAGTTTTTGAAGTTCTTTGGCCAAGAGAGACTCATTCGCTCATCTTATTTTAACGAATTTAGTTAAAAAAAAATGTAAAATTAGGACCATCGTATTTGATCTGAGTCGGTTTTTCAATTCGAACCCGTAAATTAAATCTTTTTTAATAAAACAGATACGGTATGCCGTATGCGATACCGAATATATTACAATTAGAATTTTTTTTGTATTTTACACAAACCACCTGTGGTCAGAAATATAAAATTATGTTACAATATTTGAAATCAACATAGCTGTCATTTATATTAAACAATATTCATGTAACGTCAGCTGAAAAAATGTACACCAAAAAGTTAACTTTTCGTGATCTTTGGTTGCATATTATTACTTGTTTATGATCTCAAGTGCGAGAGTCCTTATTTAGTAATAAACCTTTTGATCTTGGCTAAAATACTTTAAATAATTAAAACAAAACAAAATCAGAATATTTTTTTTTTGTTGATGGATTGTGGTTCAATTATAGCAGGCCATTAAAGTGGAGATCAAACTACGCTTATTTTTCACCTTCCTGACTTTAACCACTTTTATCTTCATTATATTAATGCGTTATTTAATAGAGCCATTATTTTATTTTAATGAAAAATAACGGCGTTGAGAACACATAACTACAATTAATTGTTAACGCCTTCCGTTCCAGCAATTAATCCGCAGATTTTAGCGCTTATTCATGACTTTGGTTAATTAACACTCCCGGTATCGGAGCTGTCTGATAAGTACGAAATCCGTAGTGCGGATATATAAATATACAAAAGCGGTAATTATTTTTTTTAATACACTGTTATTACTATTGAACAAAAGTGGCAAAATCACCTCAAATTTGCGGATCACGGCTAATTGTTAATGATAATAGCTACAGAGAGAAATACAAGGTCGAATATTTGGGTTGTTATAAGGTCATTTTTGCACTGTGATTTGTTATGATAAAGTCATGGTTTTCTGAGATAATTTTCAATTATAAGGTCAAATACCTTATGAGGTCTCTAAGACTGTCGCGTTCTTGTATGTTTTAAACGTTACTTTAATTTTAATAGCATGAGTTTACGCTCAATCACATGCCTCATGCCATGAACTTCGTGGTATATGTTTTTGATGTCGATACCTATTAATGTGTTTCTTAGAATAACAAAAAGGTCATCACATGATTTGGTATCGTTATACCGTAACTTATACGGTGACATATCCTATGTGATTACTGTAACTTATTCACCGATTTTAAGCATGTCCTTATAAGTTATAACCGACATAGTATGCTAGAAATGGACATTGGACTTGCGGGAGTTAATCACCTAATTAACTTCCACTTCAAAAATGTACGGTACATCAACTCAACATAAAATGTGAAACTATAAGTAAAATTAGTGAGGAACATTAACCGACCGAAAGAACTACATGCAGTATCTATAATGGTGACCTCGAGACAGGCGAACTGGAACCGAACAAGTCTCCATTCTAGCCATCATCATGATTTATCGTAATTAAAATTGATCTTAGCAATTGAAAAATTATTTGAGTGGATGATAAAACGGCTCTATAAAATATATAGGGTATTGACAATAACCTATATTTTCCCTGATTGTACTACTTGTACCATTGGTATATTTGTATAAATAAAACTTTTTTATTGATTAGACTTTCATCTAAAATAAGTTTTAAGGTTTATACTGTATAAATTATATATAATACCGTATTGTGTATAATTTATACAGTATAAACCTCAAAACTTCTATTAGATGAAAGTCTAATCAGTAACGAAGTTGTATTTATACAAATACACCAATTGCAATAGAATTATTATGTCTTCAACTCTGTATCTATAATTTTTGGATAACTTTTTCTAATTTCTGTATATATGGTCATGAAATTATGGCCATCCTGGACCCCCGTTCTGCTTGAATCGCGCCCGCCTCGAGGTCGCCACGANATTTTTTGTTTTGGGCCTCTTTTGTCACTACAAAACTGAGAGGAAAAAGTGAATAAAGACCCAAACACGAAATAGAGAAAGGAACAACAACAGCGAGACTTGAGTTGATCATTTTATGTTATTTAACGTTAACAATCTGTAAATATATTGAGTAATTTGTCTTTGGCTCGATAATGTCTTCATTTATTTATGTTAGAGAAAAGATTTTATTGGCAAGATTAATATTGTGATTCACTATTTGCGCCAAAAAAGTATTTCGCTCAACTTTTTTAGCTATAATTTTATTGTGGGAATTCGACGACTTATGAAAAAAAATATTACCGTATGTTTGAGCTCAGGCTGTCGGCCCATCACCGCGACAGTTTTGCTCCAACACACGGTATATTTTTTATTTCAGATATTTCGACACTGCTGGTATTTTCAATGTTTTTTTGCAAATAAGTTTCATTTATAAATGTCAAAGACTAGAAGTTGTCGTTTTTAACTCTAGAAAATAAATAGTAATGTTCAAAAAGAGCATACACCTAATTCTAGAATGTTAAGTAATTTAAAACATAACTAATGACTTTAGAAATATGTTTGTATTTATTTGGTATGTTACGGTACTTTTCTAAAAAAAATGAAAATCCTAGAAGTGACGAAATACCTAGAAATAAAAAAAAATCAAGAAAGAAATTGTATGAAATTTATATTGTTTCTATTTATCTGTGGTATCCCTAGAAAAGGTCAACAAGACATAAATTGCGAGAGAATTTACCCGAGGCCAAGGTTTTCAACTTCGAGATTATAGTGTGTACGGTTAGTGTTGGATCTCTTTGACATATTCGCTGAAAACATATTTCTAATATTTGTAAAGCAATCGCTGCTTTAACAGTAAATAGTAAAAATACAATATACAATGTTACGAACTAATATTTAGTTATTTTTTTGAATGGAATATTTTTTTTTTGATTTTTTTTTCTTTAAAATCAGACGCGGTTACCGCGCACTATCGATTGTGAAAAGGACATGGCACAACATGAGAACACTCTTTTTGTAATTCAACGGAGATTATATTTTCAATAACTCGAGAATTTATGTAAAATATTCAATTATTTACTTTCTAATATTTGGTAAAAGTATTTGTAACGCTTTGCGTTGACGTATTACATATCATAATTACGTTTTTCCATGTCGACCGAAAATTGATTATACATTGCATTTGTTATAAATATCACAAAATAAGATAAAAAAAAATTGACATTTTTTCCATCATCACAGAGAACTCAATGGTTATTTCAATGGTTACTTCACGGTTTGAAGAAACAATATTTTTTAGTGTTTTTAATTTCTTAAAAAAAATCAAATATGCGCGTACGTTATCTTAGCGCAGAAAGCTTGCTTGAAAATTTAACTACTGATTTTTCGTAACTGTACTGATTTTTCTCGAAAATATCTACAAATCGTTTAAAAAAATACTACAGTCCTTACTCCTTTTTCGGACGTTTTCGGGTCTCGAAAATAACGTCTGAAAAAGGAGCATCGTCACAAATAGGATCATTTTTCTAATATAATGACCCCATTTTGGCCGAAAAAGCGTCCAAAAAAGGTGTAAGGACTGTACTTTAGATAACTTCATCTCATTGGGGCCCTATTTTTGAAAGGTAAACAAGCCCCTTTAGAGCTATTACTGGATAAAACACTTTCAATTTATCCAATTTATTGTTAATTGTATGTCTTTTACAAAGTTTTATTGTAATATTAGAGTAGCTAGTCTTTTATTTCAACGCATGGGGTTCCATCTGCTCAAATCGTTACAAAATGTATTGTAAAAAATACTTCGAAATTTCGAACAATGAGAAGGAGTAGTTTTAACTTCCGTATACCTAAATCTACTTGGTTATTGAAGGTCAAGTAAGCCAGTGATTCCATAGACAAGAAGTGTTTTATTTTTTATTGTTATTATTATTTCGTTATCACTCGGCAAACATGTTCCTCAAGTGCTTCCCCCGGACATAAAAAAGTGTTTCATAAACGTTGGCATAAAATTCGAAGTCAATTTCCGGAACAATTGTTAAACTGGGCTTTTGAAAGTCACAATAAATATTTAATTTGTCCCACGCGTACAGATCGCGAACAAAAAAAAAATCACCAACAAAAAAAAACGACAAAAAAAGAGAAAAATACTGTGTATAAATATATAATGTGGGAGAAGAACACCGAGTAACGAAAGCGATTACCCTCCCGGAAGTCACACTACAAATACACATATGGGAGGGTTATATTGATCATAATGACTTCCGATGCGCGCAAACAGTATACACACTTTTACCCCCTTCCTTTGACAAACGTCGACATGAGGCAAAAAGATTTACATTACCCCATTTTTTTTTTCGTACAAGGAAGAAAAGATTTATAATCATGCTATTATTTTTTTTTACTTTTTGGCACTCAGCGAATGGTTTAAAAGGAAAGAACGGACAACATGTAAAATAATTGAATAAGTGTGAAGACAGCTAACAAGCTGTTAAGAATTAGACATTTTCAATGTTTATTTTCTAAAATAAACCTCATAATAAAGGCCACTTTTGTGTTATGAAAGAATGACCATTATTATGGGGTGATCCTTAGTATCAGAAAGCATGGCTCCAATCATGAAAAAGCGGGCGGCTACGGTGGTCCTTATTGTGGGGCCCTTATTATGAGGTGGGAGTGTATGCTGTGTTATTGTTGATAGTGTTGGGTTTATGAGGTTTTGTTATACGCCAACTGGTGGTCATTCTAGTCGATATGTGTCAAACATATTTGCTTTACCCAATTTTGTTCGTATGAAACAAAAAATCATATTTTTTGCTTATCTTTCTTTTTGATTTTCTCACTCAGCGAATGGTTTAGAGGGAGAGGACGAACAAAATCAAAAAAAAAAATAATTGAACAGTGTGAAGACAGCTAACAAGCTGCTAAGAAGTAGTTCATATAGCATCAATGTTTGAGGGTCCCGATCGATTAGCACCGTAAAATGCTAATTTGAAACGAAAAATAATATTAATAAAAATGTACCCATCACATTGTACATAACGAGAACGACATTAAGTTACTTTTTTTGTTTATTTGATTAATACAGTGCATCGGCCTATCCATTGCCGATTTTTATTAAAGTTGGGTGTAAGGTCAAATTAGTTTTTAAATGCATTTAAGGTCAAGTCATTTTTTGGCCTTGTAATAACTTTCCGTGTCACTCATTATATAAAATAAATATTTTGAAAATGTCATCTACATTTTTATTTACAAATCGCTATTTAACAACATGCCTAGGTAGATGTACTTAAAAATGCGTAGGTGAATGTACTTAAAAGATGTGTAGGTGTATATGGTAAATCGTGTTAAGATCTAGAAAATTTAAAGCTCGTTTTTATAGACTGTAAATAATAACTCGTATATTACACATTGAAAAAGCTTTTGTTGGTTTTCAGCTGCCCTCAACATTTATTTGACGTTAGCGAAGAGTGATTTTTTTTGTCTGCAGCTGTGCTGTGTGAGAGCCAAATGTATTGAAAATTGTAAGACAGAAAAATGTCTTTTTGATATCATGGTAATCCGAAAGCCAAGAAAAAAACATAAAAAAGGAAGGTTTAACATATCGTCCATTCCTAAAATGCAAGCGCGAATGGTTACCAGTGAAAGCGCCCCCAAAAACTAAAAAAAAACCTACATAATAAGTCAGAATTTTGCTTTTTATCATCGGTACAGGTCCCTTTATCACAGTCAAGTTTGCTGTTTGATGTTTTGAATTCATAGGTACAAATTGTAGCAATGAAGACCATTGTGTTTATTGTGTGAGATTTACATTTTGCTAATATCGCACAATTATATTTATTATATGAGTGTATAATATGACACTAAACGTTGTGACGGGTGTACATGTTCAGGGTTTTTATGACGTGCTAACGAGCTACTATGAGCCGGGTACTGTCCATTTAAAGGCCAAAGCCCACAAAATGCTTAAATTGACCATTTACATCTAGATTACCATCAGATACTGAGTCTAATGAGAACGAGAGGGAGAGATAAAGAGAGAAAGGGGAAAATGAAAATGATGAAATAGAGAATCAACTTGCGACGTTTTTTTTTTCTAAAATGTTAACTCTTGCCACAGTAACCCGCCGACGCGAGGTAAGGACGCAGTTAAAGAAAAGAAGGAGTTTGATATCAGCAAAACCGCTTATGCCACGCCCAGAAGTAGATTCACAAACTTAGGCACTGTGCTCAAACTTTTTTTTTGATTAAGGTCGTTTATAATGAAATCTAGTTTTTTCTTTCCTGAAATTTAAATCTTTGTTATTTCCATAATTTAGTACATTTTTGTTCAATTATACAGACCCATCATCTCGAAGGGGCACTTTTAGCGCTACGGAGTCGGTGAAGCCGCGTCTAATTATTCCAGTTAGTCAACAAATTATGCCTTTGTACAAATTATGCCTTTGGTAGATTTCAAGATTCTTTGGATCACACTGAACTTCGCATGATTTTATTGGTTATAAAATAGAGATGTAAACTTATTAGTACATTTTTCGCGATTATTTTTTTTATCCCAATTCATTAGTATAAATTTGATCTTTAAGGCTCAGCAAACACTTGTTTGGTTTCGTATTTGACTCGTTATATCTAACATCAAACGTGTTATTAACCGGTAAGATGTGCACTTGATTAAACACCCATGTAATTTTAATTTTTCGTCTAGAACGATTATTTCAACGTTAAAAAATCGTCGTCGATTATCTGCTCATTTTCTTCCCAGTGTACGATAAAAACCCGGTTAAATCTTTTTTTTATTTTTTCTAATCTAATCAATCAAATCCATCTTCCGTCTGCTGTGAAAATTAATGTCCAATCTATCATATCATTTTTTTGTATTTGTGTGTGGCTGTCTGTTCTTCATTAACAAGCGTAAATCGCTATACTAAGTTACAATGTGCCAAAATCAGCAGTAGTGAAAACATTGAGCCCGTGCCGAAATGACGCACATTTAACAGGTGAATTTTCTTAGCTTTTCCAATATCGCACCTAAAATAATCTGTTTACTGCTCTTATTAACGAGTTAATACTGAAACAGGGACACGAGTTTAGTTTATCTAACCCGAAAAAAATAACAATTTAGACGACGCTCCTTCGGTCGTTAAAAAAAATGTTGAATAGCTCAAAGCGTTTTTTGACAGGGGTTAATTGGGTACGATGATAAGGGTTGACGCGGAACAAAATTCGGATTTGTCAAATTTTAGCCAATCACGCTTAAATATCAATTCCCCTTACGGAGTTCCTAATAGGGACGCTTTCTTGCGAAAAATGCTACCAAAACCTTTAAAGCAATTTATACCGGATTTTTTTTGCGGACAAATACACCTACTTGCTTAAAGTAACAGTCATTTTCCCGCCTACGCACTACCTACTTAAAGTAAAAGTTCTACTACAAATACCAGTTTTTTGTTCCATTTTTTGGTTTATGCTAAGCCGATAAGCGGAACTATTACTTTAGGCCGTAGTGCGTAGGCGGAAAAAACTGACTGTTAATTTTAGCAGGTAGGTGGTGTATATAGGAAATCTCGAGAAATGGAAACTTTATCCAAAACTATTTGATTAGGGACGATATTACTGAGAATGAACATCGTTCCTAATAAGATAAATTTCCCTAATGGGACATTTTCAAAAGATCAGATTTTTACTGTCTGTTTTTTTATTTGATAAGTATGAAATCTAATATTTCGTTATAACTTCCATAAAACTTCAATAAGGATTTTTGAAAGATCGACTATTTAATGTTAACCAATAGTGACCTTGTTTGAATCATTTTCATGTCTCTATGGGTTAAACAAAATACTTTTACACTGTGTCGGCCAGAGTGTGGCCTATTAAGACATTTTTCATGAACGATAATCTATACGACAAACACAATACACAAAAAAATTTGATTTATAATTTTTCAGGAAAAAGGTTAAACAAATGTATCATAATATTTGACTTATTATTTACCAAGACTAATTTTAATACTTATTTCTCCTCTCGTCCCGCGGGTTAAATTAAGGCGCACTATGTTGCCGTCGAGCGCACTTTGTTTCCATTGCGCAAATACTCACAAACGATATTTTTTTTCTTAAACTTTATCAAATGAAAAGAAGAAAAAAAAATAGTATTAAATGTATGAAAAGTTAATTTTTGATCCGAAACATGAGAGATTTATTTTTATTGTCATTAGTAGTTTTTATTTGATTTTTTGAGCTAGTGAAAAGTACCGAGAACTGTGAAAACCGATAAAGTGGCACCGAAGCCGAAGAAAGAGATAACAGAAACCGAAAAAACAAAGACTGATACAGAGAAAGTCAAAACTGGCGGAGGCATGTCGAATGCCGATTTTTCGAAGTTATTTTCGAAATAGAGATAAATTTTATTTCTAGGGGAATATTAAATACATGTTGAAAAACGAAACTGTTATTGTATTTCAAATTTGTAGTTTTTTAGAGATCTTTTAATCACAAATAAGTCACGTTAGAGCACACACATTTTAAGCAAAGTTATATTATTTCGACTACAACAAAAAAAAATATATGTTCGAATTTTTAGAATATTTGTTATTTGACACCTGGGAGTCATTTTTCATTCATTGTTACACTTTTTTTAATGTTTTGTGATTGTTTTTTTTTATATTTTACAACGAAAGTTTTTAACACACTGTCACAAAAATGACCATTCATGAGCTACATTCACCTAAACACCAAATTTAATTTAGACTTGACTTGTCGCTTTCGAAATTGGATAAAAACCGTCGAAAAAAAAACCGAACGGAAATCGAAAACGTGCACGTGTAATAAGGTTTAGTTTCTGCTACGATCGGGCACTTTTTCTTTGTTCTAATCGGCTAGGCAATGGGAGCATGTACATCGACTCCCAATACGCCGATTGGGATGCCCATCGATGAAAACACTTTCCGTATTCGGCAGCTTGACGATCGAATGCGCAAAAAATCGGGCATGATTCTGCGCTTAACCAATGATATGCTCATTATTGAGCAGCGCGGAAGACGACACAAGCCCGAATTGGCCGCCTCGGTAAGCCATTAAACATTTTATTTATAGAAGGGCTGTTATAAGGTCAATCGTTTGTGTCATTATATACAGGGGGTTGGTTATAAGGTCAAGGTCTAAAAAACTGACTTGACCTTAATGCACTTTGAAAAAAGTGACTTTACCTTATAACCAACCTGAATTTTTTTTTCTATTAAATTTCCTTACAAATCGTTACATAAACTATTTTGTGACAAATTCAGGGTCCTTAAGGGTCACTCAAGTGCATAAAGAAGAAAACTGCTGTACCATCAGATTCGATTTCATTTTCATACATATAAATAATTCCATATGATATACAGTCCTTACTCATTTATCGGACGTTTTCGGTTATGGAAAATAGCGGTCGAAAAAGGAGCATCGTCATAAAAAGGACCATTTTTCTATTAGAATGGCCCCATTTTGGCCGAAAAATCGTCCGATAATTGAGTAAGGACTGTATTCCCTATTTTTTATCAGCGGATTTTTTTTAATCTTGAATAATATGCTCATTATTGAGTAGACGACACAAGCCCGAGCTCGCCGCCTCGGTAAGCAATAAAACCATTATCCACTATTTAATTATGAAACATGCGCATTAACGATATATGTGTACAACTAGGGTGATGACGTGAAATGTAAAGTTCAGTGGATTCAATTTTACAAAATGTTGTTTTTGCTTCGTTTTTTTTGCATGTGGAATTGAATCAATAAGGGTTATTCACTTGAATGAATTCGTGTCAAGTTTGAAAAAAAAAATAACGTTTGTGTAGAACCGATTTTTTTTTATTGGTTATAAGGTCAGTCATTTGAATCAACTTCAAATAAACTGTTTCTGATGATCTAAAATGAAGGTATTTTCCCAAATCTTTATTTTAATGCTGCCTTTTACTTCTCTGGGATTGTTTTTTAGAAAAAAAAACAGTTCAATTCAATAAATTTTTCATATCAGTTAATTTCCGTCTGCATGATGAAAATACGGTCACATGAAATCGTTTTGAAATAAAATTCTTTGGCTGCTATAATTATGTTTCTAATTCCAATAAAGTTATTTTTAAATTGGCCTAGAGGGTGGTCTCAATATTCGACAAATCGAATAACTGTTATATTATGTACAAGAGTGGCCCTTAGAATAATGTTTAGGAAATAATAAGGGTAAAATACGGGATTTCATTTGCATTTCGCGACGTTTTTACGAGACTGGGGTTTAAAAAATGTTTTTTTTCCAGAAAAATCTTAGCAGGTCTGAAATTAGGGAAATTTTTAGAATAAATTTGTAGACTGAAAAATGCATAATGTTTACTTATACAATATGCATATTAGTACAGGGGGTCTGGTTATAAGGTCACAAAATGTGACCGCTATAAGGTCAAGTTATATTTTTTGCACTAAGGTCAAGTCATTTTTTTAGGATAAATCATGTCTTTTTTTCACTTTTTTTGGATTTAAATTTAGAACTCGACATATACGTTTAGAACGACAGGGGTAAACACGGGTAATAATTTTTTTATAGAAATGGTCAAGTCATTTTTTTGGAGTGTATTAAGGTCAAGTTATTTTTGGGGGCTTGGCCTTATAACAAGACCCCCTGTACATTTAAATCATGATACATATGAGGACCATCTTTGATTCTGTAAGATCATAAGGTCATAAAAATGTCCTTGGAGGTCCAAGGGGAAGTTTTCGAACCTTCATAGCTTAATCAAGCCTTTTTAGTTATTTCCGGATAAAACAAAATACAGTATTCAACGATACGGGGTTCCAGACATAAAAATCCCTTCGATTCTCATCGATTTAAAGGGGTACCAAGGCAAGGAAGACTCAAAGTACGTTTTTTACTGCAAAGAAAACACTCGTTTATACGAAAAGCTGCGGAGTAAAATTGACCAGGCGCAAAAGCGTACGTCTAGCATCCAATCGGTGCCAAATCCGAGAATTACGCCGCTGCCCACCCCAACGCCGACCACACCCTCGAGAATTCCGCCCTTTGACATGCAACCACCTCATACGTATGTCAACGACCCTTCTCAGCCTCACCACAATCCTCATATGCAACCAAGCAGCACGCCTAGGTCGCACCTTACATCGGTAAGTTGAGATTATGTTTCCGGGAAAAACTTTTAACGAGTTTTTTATCCACAAGACTTTTCTATGAATTAAATTAACATTGAAAATGAAGTCCAAGTATAGGGCTAGTGTTCCGGCGATAGCAAACAAGTACCGTGAGGGAAAGTTGACAAAAACTTTGAAGAGAAAGTGAATAGATTTCTATTTTACAGTCGGGAAAATTAATTTGCCGATTTTTATGACCGGTCAAATTCCAAACTTGACGGTTTCTCAAGGTCCAAACTAATGGTCCGTTTTCACATGATGCATCATATTATTGTTATTATCATATTATGATGATGTCTTCATGTAAAGATTAAAACTACGGTTAGCTAATTTTTTTTTGGTCTTGGATTTTTTTTGGTCTTGGATTTGCTCCGAGTCTCGGAGTTGCTCAACTTCTCCATCAATGTGTTTTTTGAGGCATCTAATCTAATTTATGTGGCTTTCTCACGCTGTTAAGTTTTCAACCCCATATCCATATTTTATTTTAGTTTCCGCCGAACCGCGCGCCATTTCACACTGCGACCCCCTTAAGTCCGGTGCTCGAACAAGAAAGTCGCGAGGCTGATTCGGTCACCTTTAAACTGGACCGACCGCCCTCAAACCGTGCCGAAATGAAGGCACTCAAGTCGACCAAGTCTAACCCCTTGACGTTTGAGACGTCGCATCCGCCCTGGCCAATCAAACCACCGCCAAGGCCGAATCCGAATAGCGTAAGTCGACGCATAACAGTTAACTAATACACTATGATTTTAGTGCTACTAATTTTAATTTATTTTTTTCGGCTTTGAATCATGACATGCAGTGTATTCGGCTTAACGCGACAACAGGCCTATTTTGAATTATGTTTGACTGCGTGTGCAATTTGTAACATCATTCCTGAATTTTTTTTTTTTGGGGTTACTTCAGAGAGCTTGAGCAGAAAATTTGTTTGTGATTTTAGCTAAAGCTAAATTTTTCTACTGTTTGAACAGTCAAAATACTGACCGTCTGTAACCTCTAACGAAATGATACTCAAATATAAGTTTTTGACCAAATGGCAATATTTCAGTTTGTATTGAAAACGGCCAACTTATAGATCGAAATGTCGTTATAATCTGTTTACACTGCATTCTTTTTTTCCTTTACCGTAATAAATACGTCGAGACGACATTTATTTAATATTACTTTTTTTTATAATAACGGCATTAAAATGACTAGATTCGAAGTGACTACGTTTTTATTTTATCATTTCCACATTTATTGCAAAAAAAGGAGCTTTCATTGCCCAAAATTTGATTATGAAAAAGGTCCACAAATATTGTTTTATCACTTATAAATTATAAGACTGTTCGATTCTCCAGGGGAATTAAGCAATTGCTGATTTCAAGTATTTTTTACCGAACGATACCATACCCGAGTTTGTCTGAGTTTTTTAAATTTTTTTTTTCAAGAACTGCATCAGAGGTCGGCAAGGACAGAATTTTTTATAACCTACCATACCATACCCGCGGGTACCCGCATAAAAGTACCGAAATTTGACCTAGGATGCTGCTCAAAACATGACCGAAAAAAAATGGGGATGGTAGGCGGGTACCTTTTTATCTTGCAAATTTCATTATAAAATGAACTTGTTTTGGCATTGCTCCTAATCTACTTGGTAAAGCATTTAAAAACGTAGTGACTCCGACATCTTCTCAAAAATGAAAACACTTGATTTGATAATAATTTAAGCTTTATCAAAATGCTCAAACCGAACTGTTATCGAGAACGTCGCTCTCTACCCGTTCGAGCGGTTTGAACATGAATCAGCTGAGCGCGCGATCTGATTGCGAACCGCTCCTGCTTTCCAATCTATCAACACCAAATAATCATAATACGGTAATTATTTACATAACTTCCAGAGGCACTAGTACCGGCGTGATTTTTAATTTGGTCAGCAGCTTTAAAACATACGTTAAGAGTTACGTAATAACTCGTTAGGGTCTTTGAAATAAATTACTTTTTATTCGGAGCACGAACAAATATTCTATAAATTGTGGAATTTGACCACATAAATGTTTTTTTATTTGACCTTATCAGTCTGTGGGTCATATGATAAGACCTCAATATCATGTGATATGACAAAGAATGTGATACTCAGCGTCTAACATGAATTTCCGCCGTTTTTTCTTTCGTATTTTCTAGATTGCCAAACACGAGTTTTTTCCGCACGTCAAAAACTCGAATATCGCCATCTAGAAAATGCGGGATAAAAGATGGCGGGACTTCATGCAAAACGACGAGTAGGATGTTTTAGTCGAGCACTATATTATATAGTCTATATACCAATTTAAAAAATCACCCGGTAGTTGTGGGAGAACGGTCAATTGGTAGAAATGAAAATACTCGACAAAAATTCCGCATGCGATGATAATACCTTTTTGCCGTTCCCCAATATAAGGCCGTATTTTTACCCACACCATATACTTTCACACCAGTCTAATTGTTCTGATAGATGAAAATCGTTGAATAACAGTTCTTGCGAATACTTTCTTGCAGTAATATATTGACTTATTTTTAAGTGGATAAAAGAGATTTTTTTTTGTCTTGTTTTCAGTTGATCAATTTCGTTTTCCACTAACTACAACCAAAAAAATTGCAACACTTTGGCTCGAATGAATCGAGGTACTGTATTACTTTTTTCCAAGATTTATTTGTATGCCCTTTTTATTTCCGGTACAACCGGTTTGAAATATTCTTAAGGGCACCGATTCATATAATAATGTAATAATTATTGTAACGAATTGTAAAACAAATAATATAGTATACTGTATACCTCTGTTTGTCCGCGACTTTTTGCTTTTGGTAAATAAAAAAAATTTGGAGAACGAAAAAATCTTGCAAAATAATTAAAATCATACTTGGTTCATCCACTCGAAAATTTTCCGCAAAAATGGCGGATTACTAGGCTTAATCCTAAACCTGAATTTTAAAAATGTTAGGTCGGCACAAACATTTTCTTAATCGAGGATTTACGTTGATGATATTCACCCCCTAACGAGTTATCTTTTTCGACCGAAACGGATCGCAATTTTCAATTATCTAACAAAACACCCTCCCAATTATCCTAACACTATTCACTTTTTGATGACTTTTAGTGTAGATGAAGGGTTAGGTGGTGTATAACTTATATTTTGTGTTCGTGTTTTCGATTGGCACGTACAAAATGAAATTATATTCAACGAATCGTAGTCCTATAATTCGGAAAATGTTTTTTTGACACAATGTAATAAGGGGCTGAAATCGTGCATCTTGTTTTCGGTACTATTAACTTGTCACCGCCAAACGGTATAAGACTGGAATTGTAAACCTCTTTTTTTTCTCCCATAAGCTTTATTCTGACGTCGTATTCATAAAGTTCCAAATGTATATCACCCCGAGTTAAGAGTGGTTTACAAATCATTTACTGTACCAATCAGGTTCGGATTTTACCACAGTATTTCCATCATCACCATTTATTGACTACAGGCGATATCAATGTTAGATCGTACTAATTCTTTAACAACCTTTTTCGCCTGTATGTAAATTCATCCACATTCTTTTGATTTCTTCCACGTTCAATAAAATAATGTATCTTATATAGCGAATTCCGAAAATGAACTCACACGATCATATTTACGTTAATACGGCTAATCACGAAGAATTTCCCGGACCAAGGACGCCATCATTTGGTTCATACACTGCCCCGCCCAATTCTTATTCCAAGGTAATTTCAATTTTCAGTATAAGATATGCAGTCCCCTACCCAAAAAAGGTAGGAAGTGGTGTAATACATGCCGTTTTGAAAAGAGGAGTCATATTACAACTGACAAGTAGAGTCAAATAACATTATAAAGCCACGCGTGGCCGTGGCCACGGCCGAGCTAAATCCAAAAATATTTTTTTAAATCTGTAGGTATCGATCACTAGTTTTAAAGGTGAAAAGGGGGTCATTTTACAACCTACAAGTAAAAGAGTCAAATGACATCTTATACTAAAGCTCCGTTCGAGCTGAATCCAAAAATATTATAAAAAATCGTTAGAGTTTTGACGATGAATAAACCTTAAATCCATATTTAGCGTTTCTTTTTCCCACCAATGGAAGAAATAAAACGCTCGGAAGGGTCGATGAACTATGTAACCGTGGAGCATAATTCGATGTCCTCGTCCAATTCGACCCCTCGGACGCCCAAAACGCCGGGCACAAGCGTTCAATACACCCCAGTAGACTTTCAGAAAACGGACGAGCTTCATAAAAGTCAATCGATAATTAGATCGGATTCGAAGCGAAGTCGCACAAACCTCATACCACAAAAATAATTTTCATGACGAACAAACAAACAAAAAAGCTGCATATGCGGTTTTGGACGACTACAAATTGACGCCATTTCATTAAAAATTATCAAATAATTAGACTGTTAAACCATATTTATAAATTTATTTACGTTCATGGATCCGCCCGGTAAAACATTGTAAAGAATATAAATAAGACGTCTTAGAGATTTTTGTTACTTTTAGTTTATACTCAAGAATTTCGTGGAAAATTATGTGTATTTCGGGAAAACTTTTCCCGGAAAAGTTAATAAGTTGATAAAAAAATATCAATTATTCTATTTAGGACGTCAAAACCCAAATGTGTAACTAATTACTTGTTGATTTCTTTAAAAAAATATGGTATTTTTAACTTTGGGTCACAATTGGGTAACATTAGGACTTTTAAAATTGGAATTTTCGTTATTTTATAGTGTACCGAGTGGTCCAAGACTGAAACAGTCAGGGTAAATTTCTACCCGCAGTTTTACATGGCTTTAGCATAAAAAGTGCGTATAGAAACTTTCTCTGGCTGATTTATTGTTGGACCACTCGGTATAAGTTATAGGATACATTTTTCAATTAAAAACAAGGGTTTTTTCGAATCCATGACCGTACATAATCTTCAACCCTTACGACCAGTATGATTATGTGATGCATATAAATGGTTTAATTTCTGTTGCTTCAAAACTTAATCGCATACAAATTATTAGTTACCTTAAATTTCCTCCTCGAGAAATGCTCTCGATTGTTTCTTTTTTTTTCTATCAAATAACTGCACGATCTTAACTCGTACAAGCCCGTCGCCACCACGGTGTTGCATTACATATAAATATCTGATTATCTCACACTTATTCTCCCATTTACAAATTCTGAACTTCAGAACAAAACATCAAAAAGGACAGGGTGCTTACGAGATAAAAAAACATATCTTTGAAAAAAAAAACGCAAATTTTCGGAAGAAGAAACCTATCCGCTGTACTTTGAAATTTGTAATTTTTTGCAGACGCACTATCTCGCGTAACTTCTAAANCCAAATCCATGACCGTACATAATCTTCAACCCCTTACGACCAGTATGATTATGTGATGCATATAAATGGTTTAATTTCTGTTGCTTCAAAACTTAATCGCATACAAATTATTAGTTACCTTAAATTTCCTCCTCGAGAAATGCTCTCGATTGTTTCTTTTTTTTTTCTATCAAATAACTGCACGATCTTAACTCGTACAAGCCCGTCGCCACCACGGTGTTGCATTACATAAAAATATCTGATTATCTCACACTTATTCTCCCATTTACAAATTCTGAACTTCAGAACAAAACATCAAAAATGACAGGGTGCTTACGAGATAAAAAACATCTTTGAAAAAAAAACGCAAATTTTCGGAAGAAGAAACCTATCCGCTGTACTTTGAAATTTGTAATTTTTTGCAGACGCACTATCTCGCGTAACTTCTAAACATACGAAATCCATACGTTTGTGTGGCGTTTTATCGCAGTATTCACAAGTTTTATATGGAAATTTTTTTCAACACAAATTTTAGGTTCAAAATAAAAAAAAAGCGTTAAACTTTACAAATCAATGATAGACTATCATTCTTATATGGGGTTTTCTATTTTCCTATTGT
>SCLG01000083.1:75619-96684 GCA_004367875.1 Oikopleura albicans | reverse complement strand
ATGCGACTATGTGATGCATTTGAAGGGCATGGATATTCTTCCAAGTTATTTTCAGCCTCACTTTTGATACCAATGATTCACTCGACTGAACTAAAGTTAATCGTTTGGGGGGATAGACAGCCGATGCTGCGTTTAATGGTCAATGACCTTAAGGATCTTATTTTACCATTTGAAGGAACGTGTTGTATATTTGTAAGAGGTTAGTGAGTATAATAACTGATAAGCTTTGACATTTTGGTCTATAAGGTCTTACCACGGTGAGATACAGTTTGGATTTTTCTGGCTGGGCTTGGCCTACAAACTGAAAGCCACTATACGTTTGACTTTCATTTTTGAGAGTGAAAATTGTGCCATAGTATATTTTGTAGATTGTGAAAGTCTGTGGCTTGGCGTTTTACACTTTAAAAAATCCATTACCTTGACCTGCAAATTAAAAGCCAAGACAAGTGAGGAAAGATTGAGTTTCTGTAAGCAAAAAACCAAGCGTGCCTAGCTCTATATATACATACGTTAGTACCTTGAACGAGCAAAACCCGTCAATTTATAAGTCCAGACTCACTGTGAAATCATACACGTCCAGTACGTCCAGTTAGTGTCGACAAGGCCGTGTCTAATTATTCTAAGCACATTATACTCTCTGAATATCGAAACTGTGAGCTAGATTTTATAAATCATTGTAAGTATTCGACTCCGGAGTCTGGACCAGCACATGATACCAAAATAGGACGTAGTATTTCTTGTCAAAATAACCTCTCATCAAAATAACATAAAAACAACACTTTAAAAGACTTCTTTCGTCAAAATGAACGTAATATGCGGCTAATACAGCTGTACCTAGCGGCCGTTGCTTCCCGCACGGTCACCGTAGACCGAAACACTGCCTTATATTGTATTGCCATTCACCACATCGCCACCTTTATTTTCAATTTGGAAATGGAAGAGAAACTGCGCGAGAAAATCGTCATGTTGGTCTTAAATGCATCGAGTGACGTTCGAAATGATATTTTGCTTTTTGATTCAGTCGTTTTGGATGCACCGTTTATAAAACGAAAAGATAAAATGCCAGACGGTCCGGCTCGATGGGTTGAATCTATCAAAAATCGTAAAAATTAAGGAGAAAAACGTGTTAAATTGCCTGTTTAAGTATTACCTGTTTAAAACTATTATTGAAAGGAAACTTGCAAGTTCAGACATAAAATAAACTCGTACTGGACCTAACTGGTACCGTGAGGTCGTGCAAACTGGATTTCAAATGTTTTTGGCTGTTTTCGAATCGACATTTCGATCACAAGAATTGGATTTAAGTGTATTTTTGGGTGTAAATTTTGATCAGCATGGAAGAACGGTTTTCAATTACGGTTTCCAGAACTAATGGGCCCGAATTGGACCCGAATTTTACTGTAGGGTCAAGGCCAGAAAAATTCGGGTCCAGTCGGGTACAGGGTGAGGGAATATAGATGCTAATCCGTTTTTGGTTCGCGAGTACGCTGAGCGAATATAAATCACCGAAAAACGGATTAGCATCTATATTCCCACACCCTGTAGCCTACAGGCTGTAGGGTCAAAATTTTTGACTCAAAAAGTGCCGACCTCTGAGATAAATTTGACTGCTCGCATGGGCCATAACGTCTGACCCACGGACTAGTGTTTAAATTCGTTTTTGATGCTATTTTATTGTTCCGCATAAATATACGTGGTACAGTACAGTTAAAATAATTATCCACGAAATGATCACTTGATCTCGGGGTCATTTCGACAGTCAAACCAAATGACCGAATACTAGCACTTCTCTTGTCATCCCATAATGTTCACAGCAGTTTGACAGTTTCATAAGCGCTTCGCAGGCAGCTTGAAATGGATGTCCGGGTTTTGTCGATTCGACACATTTATTGCATGCTTTTAGCGTACATAAATGTTGTCGGACGTACTCTGCTCGTCTTCGATTTCGAACAATATTTCGAACCTGTTCCAGCGATAATCCTCGTTGATGTCGGCTTAACTCGGCCATTTCGTCAGAATCAGGTGAGCCAATGGCACAGCTTGCTGAAATGACGAGAACAATAATATGGACAAAAATCATAGTCGATACTTTGATGGCCCTATGAACATCCAGACTTTTCCTTATATACTAACACTATCACTTGAGATAACACTAGATGGCATATTCCAGAATATATAGCGAAAAAGATAGCGCATCTAATTTGGCTATCGTAATTAGTTTTACTTATGTTAAACATAGCTTTATCAAGATACGCGTCAATTGATGCCTGATTAATTTATTTCTAGAACTTCACTTAACTTCTGCAAGCTATTCAAAAAGTTTTGTGAATGATAAAGACTTTTTTTTGATTTCCTATACAGGTCTATATACAGGTCTTTCACTCCAGCTATCCGGGTTCGAATCCCGGTCAACCATCATTTTTTTCATTGTCCAAGCAAAGGTGATGATTCAGACCTTTTCGTAATTACGATAAATATTGAAGCTATGAATTTAATTTTAAAACCATCAAATTCTACAGGCCTGAAAACCCTTCTGACAAATTTTCAGCGATCTGAGTACTTTGAAAAATCAGTTTGAACATACCACCTATACAGTTCATAAAATGTCCCCAAAACAGTCGAATTGACTTTTTATGAATTCACCTCAATACGAACGCTNTCCCTACTAAGAGCCAATCACGGCACACGACATAGAACGCCCTGTAACGGATGGTTTTTAGTAGCAAAAAAAAAGTTCAATTTTCAGTAACGATCTGTAGGCTATACAGGTCATTCATATACAGGTATTTCACTCCAGCTATCCGGGTTCGAATCCCGGTCAACCATCATTTTTTTTTCATTGTCCAAGCAAAGATGATGATTCAGACCTTTTCGTTATTACGATAAATATTGAAGCTATGAATTTAATTTTAAAACCATCAAATTCTACAGGCCTGAAAACCCTTCTGACAAATTTTCAGCGATCTGAGTACTTTGAAAAATCAGTTTGAACATACCACCTATACAGTTCATAAAATGTCCCCAAAACAGTCGAATTGACTTTTTATGACAATTCACCTCAATACGAACGCTATTTTCGAGAATCAAAAATGTTCGTATTGTCAGTAAGCACTGTAGCTGATTTTTTTTTCGCATTTTGATGAAATTTCACGAATGTTGAGTTCAATGAACCTCAATTATTTCCGAAAGTAACTTATAACGAATTATTTTTTATGTTACAACTTGTAACTTACAAGTATGTTTCCGTTTAGAATGGAAGGGCTAAACAATTGTATTTTACATTTTTGAAATTTACAATATTTTATTAACCTCATTGTCCGTGCAACAAAACGAAGAATGAATTGTTACTTGTTGTTTCGCGTTCCCATGACAACGCGCCCAAACAGAAATTGGTACCACGGGACAATTAAGATGTTACGCAGACAATAAAAATTCAAGGGTTTTTAACGTCAAAGTTAAAAGAACACGAATTTTAAACCAAATCGATTTTTTCCTCTACTTACTAAAACACAAAACGAACTTTATAAAATTTTTCGCCCAATTATGCCTAAAAGACCCAATTTTATGACACCATTTTCGTAAAGCTACTATGATTTTAACCAATTAAAAGCGTGATAAAATTATTTGTATCAACATCCCGCACGAGTTAACTTGTCCATATGATATGGACCATATCTTAGTTGTATAACTATTGTTTTATCATTTTAGGCATCAGTAATATGTGTTACGTATGCTTTATATATACGCACCACATGCACGGTTTGTTGCACACAATTGAACAAAGCATTTTTGTCTCTTAAATTCAGCTGTGACAGTAACCGTTATCTTGACATCGCGGCGTAACAAATCAGACGGTTCCAGTTCAAAGTTATTCATTATGAGTTAGTTCTGTCAAAATTTGGGATCATGGGTATTTGTTTTTAACCCCTCAAGTCGAACAATACTAAGCATAACTACTATAACCTAAAGACTACAGGTTGGGCTTTATATAATTTACAACAGTTTATACACTGATGGTCTATCACTTGGTGATATATCAAATACATATTTTTAAATTGTATAACATATTTCAAAATACAGTTTATCGGACGAAATCTCTATGATATTCCGTAGTTATTATTCTGAAATGTACCCAATCAACCATAAAATGATAAAATAAAATTTCTGCAGAAATACTTTAGATATTTTTCTTTATTTAGAATGTAGTTATACAATGTAGTTATAATAGACATAAAACATCGGTTGTTGCTTCGATTTCTCTTCCGTTTTTTTCAGTAACAGTACCGCCCTAATTAAGTGACATTATCTATCTGGAAAATTTTCACTTATTCGGATAATCGTCCTTTATTTGGGTGGGCGACTGTATGTATACTGATTGAAGGTGTCAAACCACAGATGCACCATGAGGGGACTAATTGGAATTGTTAGACATGGTCTTGGCGACTTGAAAACGTCCACACTGGACTCTATAGTTTGGGAAAACTGTTTAATAAAAAAGAGCTTTTATTGTTAAGCTTTTATGACATAAATTTTATATTGGCAATAATATTAGAACATTAAATTTGTGAACAGTCTAGTTATGATGCATTATCATCAACGGCGGATTCCACGCGTTGACAAATCTTTAAAGTTTTGCAAAGGAACCAAACAGTTAATGGGAAAGTTGTGATTGTTCCAGCAACGGCGACACTAACGACAATCACTAACTTAAGATTGTCAACTAAAATAAAATTTGATCAATATAAGGTACAAGAAAAAGTTTTTCGAAGAAACTGAAAGAAAACGTTTTTTTTAAGAACGTTTTTTTTCGGTGAATAAATTTTTCGAAAGAAGCATCTAAAATCCTCCTTCCTGGCTGCCTAATTTTAGTTTTATGGAGAAATTATGCGAAAAAGGTCTTCCTGAAAAAATGTTTTTTTTTGAAAGACTTTGCTTTCAAAAAACGTTTTCTCCGAAAGACCCCGGTGTGCCCATAAATGAGGCAATCGCTGTCTTGCGCGTTTATTAACCACGATGGGAATAGTATAAGCCACGATTTTTTCAAAGTTTTTTTCAATCAAACTTTTCCTTTTTTGACACAAATAACTTTATCGAAAAGTTTTTTAGAATTTGACCATGTTCTGGATAGAATTATTGATGGTTAGTATTATGATTGTTTAATTGTAAAATTTTGAATCTTTTCGAATAATTTTAAATAAAAATAATAAATAAAAATAATTTTAAATAAAAATAATCGTTCACAAGCGAGACGTGATGTAGAATCCTTCTTTGCACTACGAATTTGAGTTAACAGTTTGCATTTGAATTAACAATTTGCATTTGAATTAACAATTTGCATTTGAATTAACACATTTTTTTGAAATTTTTAGTGTTAATTCAACGTATCTTCTCCCAATTCAAGAAAATCATTGTACATTACGTTTGCTCGCGAGTTTAAAATCTCAAGTAATTCTAACCCATGGCCATATTTCTTTATATAACAAACACTCGACTCAACATTCGATTTAGGATTTGACCGATTATAGTAAAATGGTTCATCGATAATAGAAGATGGAACGGTTTTTAAATCTTCAATTTCGGACTTGTTGCATTTGGACTTTTTTAGACTTGCTGGTGTCATGAGGGTTATCTGATTTCGATTTTAGTTTGAAACACCTAGTACTAAGTATGTATAAAACAGAACCACTTTAACCCGTGTTCGCCATCACTCTGCTTGTTCACCACCGGGATACAAATTTGTATCCCTCGTTTTTCGAATTGAATCCGAATATCAGAAGTAAAAAAAATCTCTGACNACTCGGTATGTATAGAACAGAACCACTTTAACCCGTGTTCGCCACCGCTCTGCTAGTGCTTGTTCACCACCGGGATACAAATTTGTATCCCTCGTTTTTCGAATTGAATCCGAATATCAGAAGTAAAAAAAATCTCTGACGAGCCAGTTATATTGTGTACCATGATACGGGACAGCCAAATTGTGTAATTTAGAAATGACGAAGAAAGGAAAGGGATACAACTTTGTTAACCGGTATTCTCGGTTAAGAAGTGGAACTCGGTGAAGTTCTTGTTATAACATATTATTTTGACATGTTACTACATATTATTTTGATATGTTATTACATGATATTTTGACATGTTACAACATGTTATTACATGTTTTGTTTTTACATGTTATTTTTTTATATTCGCCTTTATTTTTTACGTATTGTATAAATCTACGTCAAATCGAACTTAAATGATTAATAAACCGATGAATTGCCGCTTTTTGTTTCAACAATAATCAAATCCATAACGGCCATTTGAGTTGGAGATTCGTCACGAAAAAAATCGTCTGCTTCCCGATTCCAATTATCGAAGCTTATAGAAGTGTTTGTATAAATATCTAAAAACAAAAATGGGCATCCAATTGGGCCATTAGTATACGAATGGTAAAATGAAACACATAAATATACAGTCTGTATATGTGCATCATATGCTACACAGTAACCAGTTAACTGGAAGAACTTACCACGACTTAGATTGTGTGTATGTCAGCATCACAAAAATCCATTTGCCTCTCGCACATTTAATTTATTTTTTGAAGTTAATTTATATTTTTCTTCGATAAAAAAATTGTAACTGTACCGTGTGGCGGTCCTGAGATTGACGCTGACATGCAAAAATAACGTTACAAATGCTACGAAGATTGCCTGCAGCGCGACAATCTCAGGACCGCCATGAGTCATGGGCTATGAGGTACATCTTGTACATTTTATATATGTAAAACTTACTTTTCCAATGAGTTTGGTTGAATTTTTTTATGCCTAGATGCAACGTTTTGAGATATGGTATGTGTTTCATTAACGTAGCAACTTCCATTTCAGATATTGGAACTGGAAGTTCGCGGTCCATTTTCCGACAGTAAATAACAGCTTCTAAAAAATATCAAAAAATGACTGTACAATAATGCCTCACTAGGGTGAGAATGAATATAAAGATATAAGTTTTAAAATTTATTTTAGAATTACAATGATCTGTCTGTATAATGATTTACACAGGTTGCGCCATTAACCGACACCCCGTTAACCGACAGCGCCTACGCTATTTGCCGTTAACCGACAGTTTTTTGGTCAAAAGTTTTCCAGAAAAAACGCCCACGCATGTATCCGTTAACCGACAGTTTCCGTTAACCGACAGTTTTTTTTCGATTATGTTTTTTTTTTGAATTTTACGCATTAACTCTCAGGGGGAAGGAGTTTTTGGGAACCCGTAGGGGGGAAGTGCGTGTAAATAAACACNCTTCTAAAAAAGTATCAAAAAATGACTGTACAATACTGCCTCACTAGGGTGAGAATGAATATAAAGATATAAGTTTTAAAATTTATTTTAGAATTACAATGATCTGTCTGTATAATGATTTATTATTATTATAATAATATATTTTTCCTTATTATTTCTTTTCATCACTATTATTTTTAGATGAATTATGAATTAATTTATAACCAAACCTTGGATTTTTAGACCAACCTTACCTTTAAAAATAAACTGATCAGCAGCACATTCAATATTCGATACTATGTGCATTTTATTTGCATGTCTGGTCACACAGCAAGTTATAGCAACAGCGTAATTATTTATAGGAAACCATCCATTTGCTGACTGGATAGCCGAGTGATAATATTCTGGAAATGACCAAAATGGAGCTTCACTATTGTCCCATTTCGACCGCCATCGCGTAAAAAGAATTGGGGCCTTAAAATATGTCTATAGCAGAAATCATTATATGTTTTCGCGACACACAAATATTAAGTCGAAATTGTACTTGAGATATCCGCTTTTTCTAATTGATTTTATGAAATTTTTACTTCATGGAGTTAACATAATGTTTGACTCAATTTGAGTTTCGTATCAGTTGCCCTTTTTTGGCCGTTTTGCGCAATCAAATATTAAAAGTCGTTTTTCTCCACTTTCTTGTTAAAATTTGATTTTTACAAGGCCTGGACCAAATGTGCGCTAACTCATGCCGGTTTGATTACAAAAATAAAATAGCCAATTCGATGTCCCAGTAAGAAATTCGAACGATCAACGCATGCTCAGTAAATTTGATCTCAAATACTGTCTACAGTATTTAGAATAATCCTGAAAGTAATTAGAAAAAGTGGCAAATAACGAGTTGCCAAAGATAGACCCGTATTGTTATGAAAAAATAAACCAACAAAGAGTCTGAATATCATACGGTAAGCAATCATTCATAATCGCAAAATTATTCAACCGTACATTCCCGAGGTATTAAATTGACCATTTTTATACAGTATACAGTCTGTATCAGCCAACATCAACCGTTTTTGTTAATCTTTCAATCAGTAAATGTCTTATACATGTATGTTTCATTATATAATTGTAATTTTATCCGTCAGTGAACCATACGATGGTCAAATATAGTTTTTCGTTTATAACCATCGTTATATAACTACTCAGCGTGTCACATGCATGACGAGTGTTTTTCTGGCGTATTTTCGAGTGAATAAATTACAGTTTTTTCTCCACGGAAAAAGTTGTTTTCTTTGAAACTCACATCTTATACAAATTTATGTGACACAAATGGACACCCCTAACCAGGTATTTTAACTATGCTGGGTAATCTTAACACTTTTTGGATCCAGCCGTTTCGCAATGTCCGATTACCGAACCAAACGTTTTAACACAATTCAATAACACTTTTTATAAGATTATTTTTTTAAAATCATTGAATAAAAAAACCTTTGTGTATATATCGCGCCAAATAATCTCACTATTTTCCCATTCACCACTGATGCCAAGTATGGTACCTCCTATGTCAGCTAGATAGGCATTTTCATCATCAGTTACCGGTACCGGTATTTTAGCATCCATTTTCGAACATACTTCTACAGCTTCACTTTGGTTGATCCATGAATGTTGCTCAAATTTTTGGTAGTAAAAGCATTCGCCAAAGATGAACATATAAGATTTGAAAGAGTGAAAATGTTTATTCTGATTTAAGGTTGCGATAAAATTTAACTCCCAAGTGCCGGCTTTTTTATGACATAACAAATTAAATTTCTCAATCGAACATAATACACTTGCCTGCTATTCTTTGCAAACTCCCGCCGTGAGTCTCCCGGTTATTGATAATTGGAAAATGGTGGTCTAACTATGCTGGAAAATGAGGTGTTACGCAGTTATCCTGTGGTGAGATTTTTACGCGTAATTACGTCTTACAAAGGTGTAACAAGCAAAGGCGCCATAATCTTGCTTGCTCTTGTTTTACGCAAGTTTTCTCAACAATTTTCATGACAACTTTTTAGATTTTTTGCCTTTGTCATGTGCACCCCAGGCTGGGCTGTTATCTTGTTCATATTTGATGTGAAATATCATTGTGCAAAAATTATATTATAAAAATGTAATAACAAAAAAGCAATGAATTATACTGAGTGGTCCAACAATGAATCAGCCATAGAAAATTTGTGCATGCTATTTTATATTGAAACAATATAAAATTGTGCAGAAATTTCATCTGGCTGATTCATGATAATGATTTACCGGGATTTTTTGGTAGCCCGGTATTTTCGGTAACCCGTTATTTTCTAATACGCCTCTATTTGTTTTGTCTCGAAACCCATCATAGCACATTTATCTTTAAGTGAAGTTTGAAATAAGAAAGTCAATGTCGGATGAAACAACATTGAAGTTGTAAAATAAACAATCGTTTTCATATTGTTGGTTGAAAAAAAAAATGAAAATTGGAAAAACAGCAAAAGTATAAAAGTTCCTTTAAAATGTAAGCTATGTTTGGTAATCACAAACGTATAGGCGTTAGAATATATTGCTGAAATATTAAGCACAAATCGCGTATCAAAAAAACACATGTGTGTCCAATAGCCTATTGGCAATAAGGATAAGCGAGATTGGAAACAATGAAATCTTTCAACTGTGAATTAAGATAATCCATAATATACTACATAGTATTTCTGATATAAAACTACGCTTCGACGGATCTGGGACAACCCGTTGCAACAATACTATAGTCTGAGTCATACTGTATGACATGCGCAATATATGGGTTTAGGCCATAGCTGGCATTTTGATTTTGTAATAATTTGATGGGTAATGTTTGAGTTTCATGAAAATTGGCCGAGCGTTTCTAGATTCTTTGTAAATTTCGGTATTGGGAGAGCGGGCGACACAAGTATTAGATACATCCTGACAAATCAATCGAAGAAATCTACAAACAATCTAGAAACGCTCGGTCGATTTTCACGAAACTCAACCGGTAGTACCCATTGGGTACTCTACCTAGTTCACAAAAGTACGCATTAAAACTACGAAACTGGTGGCTGTGTCTTAATGAAGTCATTAGAATTATTAGACACAGCCATAGATATCTGAAGGGTTCTGTCCCTTGAGGCTAAACCTGTAGTATTATAAATTATAAATCCTCTTAGATTATCTAAGTTAGATATTATTATAATTTATAATAATATCTAACTTATAGAGATAACTTATAGAGATAATCTAAGAGGATTTCTTTACAAAAAAGCTACAATAACAATTTGGTACCTGATAATGTTTTTGTTTCTTTCCGTTCGGATTCTAGAAACTTATTTTAGTTTTGTATATTTTTTATTGAAAAATTAAGGGAGTACTCTGACAAACATTGTATCCAGATCAAAATGTCAAACGCTATTTGACATCGACAAAAAAAAACTGGCGACCGTTGTGAATTGTTTTTCAAATTGTTTTTTTTTCAGTCAAAATGGAATTTTATAGAACTGAATTGGCCTTTCTTTGTCATCTGAGAATTGCGTCAGTTCCACGTTTCCCTGACGCTCTTTCCATTTTAATGCTTTTGTCAAATGTGTCACATCTTTAATGAGATGGGATTTCCTTTTGATCAGTTTAATTTGGCATTCGTTGCATGGTTAAAGAACTTAACCCGATTTCTATATTTTTTGGTTAAAATTGATGCAATTACATTTCTAGGAAAAATGACGTTAAAGATAAATCTAAAAATTTCGATGAGGCAAATTGACTTGTAAAACTTAAATGTTTCTAAAAATGATCTTAGAAAATACATCAATATTTGTCAAAATTTTGTGTTTCATTTCCGGAAATAAACCGAATTTTAAAGGAGATCGAGGGTGTTTTTTTGGGCACCGCGGTCTTTCCAAGAAAACGTCTTTCCCAGAAAACGTCTTTCCCAGAAAACGTCTTTCAGGGAAAATTCAAAAATGGTTTATCCAAGAAAACGTTTATCCGAGAAAATGTTTATCAGGGAAAATCCAAAACAAGCGTCGTTGTTCCGTTTCGCATTTCAAGAGCAGCTTCTTCTTTAATTAACATTTGTGGTTTATCCGAGAAAAAGTTTTTTAAAGAAAACGTCTTTCAAGGAAAACGTTTTTCCGAGAAAGGGGTGTATCAAGGAAAACGTTTTCGTGGAAAAACCGCGGTGCCGTTTTTTTCTAGATGTGTTAAATATCAAAATTCCGACAAAATGAAAAAATAACCCCGTACGTTACCCGGTTAACCGTTTGCGAACCCGGTTAACCGTTGTGTTTTTGTGGTCAAATCGACCAAAAAGTGACGGAGAGCTTCCGAAAGTATGCCCATTCGATTCAGGACCATCGGTTTGCTTATCGAGCAAATTACGAAGCCATCAGAGAAGACGAAATAAAAAGACGGACAAACGTCCGACTTTTTGGTTGGGGTACTGCTGAATATTTTTGGTTAGGGGTTAACCAGCACTGGGATACACTGGTACCGCGAAGCGAGGCTGAAAGCGCGCGTTTAATCAGTCTTAAGATTAGCCCCGCTTTATCGTGAAAGTGATTACACCCGCGTTTTCATCCCCTATTCGCGAGGCTGCTCTGTCCTGAGACTTNAATATTATTTTTTTGATTTGTTGAAGATAAGCGATAAAAATGTGATCGCCACGGACGTTTTGATGCTGAATCACATAGTCGTGAACATTATTGACTTAGCCCACGATTATCTTTTAATTGAAAATTCAAAATGAACTTAATTACTACTTCTAATTCTGCGGTTTAGAATTTGCAACGTGAAAAGATGGACAAAAATTTTGCACAGTTCTATCGAAATGAGGACTGGGGGGATACCAAAAACTATTTGTGAAAGTTCTTTTTTTATTTCAAAGATTTTCTATGTCTCAGCAGAAGTTTGGTTACGTGAAAAAAAAAATTAAAGTTATAGATATTTTCAACAAAATTGTAATTATGAGCTCAATGGATGCATCGTTCGTTTTGTATTTTGTAATTTTCGCAACAAAAACAAATTAAACGATATAAAACAACTATTATCATGGAATGCTGTATCCGAATAAAACATAATCTTGTATCGATGATCATCACACAAGCCTTTTATGGGCCATAACTTATGGCCGTTTTTAACCCATGCCTGCATAAAGTCATACAGTTCAACAGAGACATGGCGTCGCATTTGCGTCCCTTCTCGACGCGCTGTTGTTTAAAAAATAATTCCGAACAAACGGAATCGAAGTGCCTTATTTGGGGTCGATCACTGTATTATTGTTGGACAAAAATATAATGAGAGGAAAGAATGGCAAAAATTATTCAATTGGTATCCAATTCAAGAAAAGCGACCGTGGAATATTCTTTTAACGGTGTTTGATAAAATAAAAAAGTCGCAAATGCGTCCCTATGCCGGCATGGGTTAAAGGATTAAATTATTTGAAAAAATTGTTTTGCGTGGAACTCCAGCATGACGAATCCATCTAGACCGATAAAAATCGTCAGATGTCTCCAAAGTCATCTCAGGAGGATTTTTGAAAAAAATTGAGAAAAAAATTTCTTATTTTTGTTTCAAAACATGAAATTGAGATTGATTTGCGGCCGTTTTCATAACATATGAGGGCAAATAGGCCGTTGTGTGACGATTGTCACACAGTGACCCCCACGAGTTAACGCTTAAAGCCCTAGTCAACATAAATAACTGAGAAAATGTTCGAAAAAATGACTCTTTTTACAACAACCGAGTTTTTTGCCCAAAGAACTTAGGTCAAAAGTAAACCAGACACTCTTAAACTTCCAACGTAATAGTTTCCTTTGAAAAATGAATGCTTCTTCGACGAAACGTGCTCATAAATGTTCAAGTGACACCAATTAATCATCGTTCTGTCATGTTGCATAAAACCGCCTCAGCTGAGGGGTTGAAGAACAGCTTGGGGGCTTTCTATGCCATTTTCTTCGTCAATGTTGTTTCGTGCTTCAAGTGATTAATGCCATTGCAGTTGTCCCCAAAAGGCCTCGAACATGGCTGTTGACGGAACGAAGATGAAAAGTTTCTTGTGGGTAACGTTTAACGCCAACCAATAACGATATCATTTTCAAAGTCAATTTCAATTCGGATAATCAAACACATTTTTAACAGTGAAATTTAACGTTTTAACACCGCTTTTCAAAAAAAAAAAATATACTGCCAGATCATTATGGCAGGGGTAAGCACAAGCGGTGAATTTATTTGATATTTTTGATTTTGATTTTTCGGTCCAAAATACGTTTTTTCTGTAAAATTTGGGGATTTTTTTTTTAATTTTCTTCGTTTTCCCGTTTCTCCGTTTTTTCTGTAAAATTTGGGGATTTTTTTTTTAATTTTCTTCGTTTTCCCGTTTCTCCGTTTTCCAGTTTCTCCGTTTTCCAGTTTCTCCGTTTTCCGGTTTCTCCGTTTTCCAGTTTATCCTTTTTCGCTTATTTCTTGACTGGGAAAACGGAGAAACCTGGAAACGGAGAAAATTTTATCCGTTTTCCAGTTTCTCCGTTTTCCGGGAGACTCTGTGCGGTTTATTAGGGTTAAAAAGTCGACAAACGAGCAAACAACAAAACCATGTTTTCAGCCCTCGCCGCTCCTGAGGGGCCTCCAGTGGTCTTTTTCCGAAAAACTTTTTCTCCGAAAACCCGCGATGCCGAAAGCGCAATAGTCGACTACTCTGACACACTGTACTAGTAGTTAAAATGTCACTGGGTTTCATGTGACGCTACTTGTAACTAAATGTAACAGGTGGCGAGGACTTACATATTTTACGGAAAATCGCAATTTTAATTCTATGATGGAAAAAGTTAAAATATGAAAACAAAAAAAACGTCTTTTTCATCTAAAACCTTAGCACCCGTTCTCAGTGTTAAAATCAGCATAAAATTGAAAAACACACGGCAGGTAATCCAGAAATTACATGCCGAGCGGCGAACGAATACAAAAAAGACCATTAATATAAACGATGTCATTTTTGCATTCAATCGGTGCATAAGGATTAAGTAATACGCCCGCGCGTTCGGGTGAAAATAAATCTTATTGCGTGATATTTGGGCTAATTTCCATGTCATCCACGATTGAATAAAACTGTTTTAGTGGTTAAGTTGATACTACGAAAAAGTTCTGACGTGTACAAGTTAAAAAAAATGGCACACACTTTAGTAAGTTTTATATATACAGCGCACTTATCAAGCATCCAGTTATGAAGCAGGTTGGCCCGCAGTTATCTGGCACCCTGCGCAGTTATCAGGCACTCTATGAAATTTCCTCACGAAATTCACCGCTCGTGCTCTTATCAGGCAGTTTTTTCATCTTTTTCCCCTATTCCGCCTATGCCCTGCGCAGTTATCAGGCAGGTTTTTTGTCGCAAAACCTGCCTAATAACTGCGCACCTGGGGTATACGTATTTTATACATGCGAGAGAGATTGGCGGTAGAGGTCCTCTACTAAGGGCCTAAGTTTCCCAAATAAGGGTCGGTTTCATTTGGAAGAAAAGAAGAACTTGATAGGTCTACAGATTATCGAACGGTACTGCAAATTTTCAACAGAATGCAGAACGGTCATGAGCAGCCCGCAGGAGTTAAGGGGGCTAAAATTAAAATAAGCTTTTAATAAGAACCATGTTGAGAAGCACAATCGCAATTTTAGAGAATTCCAATAAGGAAGATTTGTGTGTGTTCTAACTCTGGCTGTAACTAGTATTTTCTAACAGCATTTGATCATGCCATTTTCTATGGTTGATTCAATATTTGTTTCTACAAAGAAAGTTCATTGAGAATTTCCTCTCAAAAGTGTGACCTAAAATGTGAGGAATTTAATTTACTCGTGTATACGTAACACAAATTAATTTTAATAGAACTGTGATTGTAAAAAGAAGTTTGTAAAAATGTCGTATATCTACAATTATTACAACGAACGATTTTCCGGAAAATAATAAAAAAAAAATTCGTTTACCGCGTTTAACTCGCATACTGAAATTGGTGACGCAATTATTTCGTTATGCATTGTATTTATAATAAGGGTCTTCAAAGTTATAAGTATAAAAAAATATTCAAATTCAGCCAACAGGATAGACACTTGGCATACAAATTGGAATTTTTAGAGATTGCCTCGCGAACTAAAATTGAATCTCCTCCCCGTTCAAAGTTTGAATTTATGTGCGCATATATAGTATGATTTTCTCGAAGCGCGTTTAATAGTTCATGCAATGTCACAATTGTACTTTGCTTAACTTTGCTCAATGTTAATTAGAAGATGAACAATTTATTTCGTTAATACTGTAATTTATTGCGTACACAATGTTTAAATTAATTCGTCACTTTCTAAAGCTAAAAATACATTTTTAGCAACATGGATTATTAAAATCGCTAATGATGGGAGAGCAACCTAAATTGGATTCAAAATACCATGATATAGTACCCTGATATTACACGATTTTATTTTGACTTTTTTCATTTATGTAAAATTATTTAGTAGAGAATGATAATGTAATATCTGATTTCAATGAAATTTCTTGGGAAAGCAGACCCAAAGTTCTTTACTAATGTGAGTAAAATAAAGTCACCAAACGCGCTGGGAAGAAACTCTTCCAACAATGAGAAATAGTCTGTAGAATATATATGAAATTGAAATAGTATTACGTAGGGATCCATGTGGTCAGATCTGATCACACCGCCTTGCATTTGATCCATACATCTTCATTTCGCTCGTGATTATAAAAAAACTGTCCAGAACTTCCAAAAGGTTGTAGGAAGATTTATAGAACATCACTGTGAAAAAGACATTTATAACTAAAAAAGGGTCATATTTTATCTCCGTGTTTTTCGAAAAAGTTGCGTCTTGAAATTTCATTTAACCATCAGAGAATTCAGAGACTGTGATCAGATTTGTTATTATTAGGTTTTTAACCTGACCTTAGCGCTAATTTTAATAATAATTTTCACTGAAAATTTGTGATTATCGACTGTTCCGGTTGGTTATCTTTCTAATTCGTCCGCGTGAAACGAAACGAAAATTGTTACGAAACGTAAAACAACGTTCAAGTTCCATTTCCGTGTGTTGTTCGAAAAAGTGATTTGATGCGGAGGGGGGAGGGGAGGGGGGCTGATCAAGGGCGACCAGAAATGCGATTTGGACGGTTCCTGCGTTACAAAAATAGCGGTTTTTAATCTGGCCGCCACGACAGCAGCCGCCTCCGACGATTACAAAAATACGACAATGACCGTGGAAAATACACATTAGATAACCCGCGCGTGGTATTAAAGACGGCGATGGAGGAGATTAACGAAAACACACTCGGTCACAAAGGAGCCCGACCGCAATGAAAAAAAAACCTGCATGTCATTGTTTGCGATAACAATACCAAAATCAAAACGTGCGTTTTTTTGATCTACGAGAGCCCTTGAAACAGCGACAGAAAATAACTTACGACACTTGTAAAGATTAGAGAATACAAAATATGGGAAAAAGTATAGGTCCTGATACTTACCACGTATACAGCTAACGTAAATCTACTTAACTTTCCTTAGCCGATGTCCGAGAAAATAACCGCCATGGGCTTCATTCACTGCGTAAATACACTGAACATAGATATTTGAAAACAGAAAAAGATAAAAGAAATCAAAAATACCTCTCTGAACGAATGAAAAATGACCAAATGTATGTATTGAAAAAATGAGTCGAAGCTGTTTTTTTTCGTCCAAAAGTTTTGGATCAAATGGTTTCATTTTTTTATGAAAATGAACTTTTATGAATGCAACTTTAACAAAATACGGCCTTACCAGTCAGTAGACACATTAGGGCCGCATTTTTGGAACACATAAACATCCTAACTTCTTGTATACATTTTTCTACTAGACATGAAGCGAAAAACTAGTTTGCAGAGAATTCATGAGACATTGATATGTAAACGCAATTTGATTGTTCCTCAATGATCATCATAGGTTATAATTTTGAGCTTAAGTCGCCAAAAATATGGCCGTGTACTAATTGTGCAACATTCGAAAACTGCGTATTTCAAGAGAGAAATCACTGTCGTCAGATTCCAGTCTCAACATTTTTTTCAGTCGGACCTCTTTTTCAACGCAGCGCCCGATAAAGTCGCATTGGTCAAAATGTCACGTTCCTTGAAGAAACACGAGGGGGAAATTTTCCAGTTGAATCAGTTTTTTCTTCATTTTTTTTCTTTGGGCACTTTGTCTTTTCAAAATCGCTTCATAGTCATATTGCTTCATGTTAATCATTTGCATATACTCATTTCTTATACAAGAGATATTCGTGTAAAACAAGCGCGTTGACGCCCTTGAAAAGACAATAAAAATTAAAAAAGATCGGCCGTGGGTGGAAACTTGTTCAGCAATTCATAACTTTTTGGTGATTAAGCATCTTCAATGGAATTTAACGCTCGACAAAACTACTAACGGGAAGCCAAGGCAGTCCGCATTTCAATTCCAAATTGTTTTGTAACCCCTGAACACGGAGTGGGGAACTTTCGAGACTAAAAACCCGTTTATGAGTACTTGTTGAATTGTTGTTCAAAATATGGTTTTGCGACCACATGGTCGCGAAATGGTGTTTTTGGTAAGGTTTCGCGAACATTGTTTTTATCGGTCGAAAAAGTAAAAACAAATGCTCACGAAACCTTGTTTAAATCACCATTTCGCGACCATGTGGTCGCGAAACCATATTTCGAACAACATTTCGCGATCGATTCGTGTGGTCGCGAAAGTACTCATAAATGAGTTTTTCGCGACCACAAATGGTATTATTCACCGTGACCACATGTACAGTCATCGTCCCCGAAACGTATGAAAACGTTAAAAAAACCTAGACGTTTTCGAGAATTTTTAACGTTAAAAAGCGGAATTATTTTATGGTATTTTAATGTTTAAAAATGACGGGCACATAAGTTGATCAAGTGAGTGATGGCCCCCATCACTGATGGGCTAACGGTAATACTTTTGTTATTACAAGCCAAGTTTAACCGATATGTGAAAATGCTGACTGTTATACTACTAGTAGTTTGTAGTGTCTATAAGGATGGAAATTTTCGATAATTTTCGTTTGGTTTTCGCAATTACGTGTTTCTGGCAGATAAAATATTCAAATGCAATGACTCATCATTATCAGAAGTCGAAATTTATTACGCAATTGATATCGAGACTTAAATAACGTACTAAAATACGGAGTTTACTAAATAGCGAAAAGACGAACCAGAGGATTTCCAAAAGGCAAACAGGGTGGAAACCCGGACAGTTTGGTAATGGGGAATTCCGACAGCTCAAATAAAATCTACCGATAACTTTAGTAGAAGTTTTAGAAGTACATAACTTTAGTAGATTACCTCTTATCAAATAACCACCTGTAGGGTTATCTTACCTTTATAACCGCTAACAAACGGTACGATAACTGGTTAGGGCTTTTGATAATATAACTGTTAACCTCGATTATCGAGGATCGATACGTTTTGTTCAAAAAGTGGTATTAACCAAAATAGGAATCGGATTTGTAAAACGTAATACCCGTTAACTAGGAAGGGAGTATATTTGCGGCCCGACCCAAACTGCCTAGGACGCTCAGAAAAAAGAAGAAAATGCCTGAGGGCAGAAAAATTGAAAAAGTGCTCAGAACGCCCCTCTAAAGATCCGAATTTATTAAACCAAAAATAGCTCAACGGGAAAACGTAACTTTTTTATTAGTGGGCGTAGAAAAAAAATTTAAATAGTTTCGGGCTTTTTATAAACGTTACTATAATCGTTACTGTAATCGTTACTATAATTATGACTCTGATTGAAAAAAAAAATGAATGAAAAATAAATTTGATTATAAAAATGAGTTAATTACCTAATATAAATGGTAGCGCGTCATTAAATAAAACATCGTAATTCAGGTGTTCCATATGGATTTTTTCTTTCCATATGAAAAAAATCCGGATTGCTTTTACCAATCAGAATATCTATATAAAACTTGTTAAAAATGTCGGGAAGTCGGTTTTATTTACGATTCATTGTGGAAAATATGACTCGTTGCTATTTTTTTTCTTCCCATAAATTTGCTCAAATTAAAAAATTAAAAACACCATCATTTGTATTTTTTTATTTTACGCCCGAAACTATTTAAATTTTTTTTCTACGCCCACTAATAAAAAAGTTACGTTTTCCNTTTTTGTCGCGACCAAGAATGGTCGCGAAAGTACCCTTAATCAATAGCCCATTTTGTTCTATAATGGCTCAGAATGATGTTCTTGCGTTCTTCTAGACGTTCGTTATAAGATATCAAGTTCTGAACGTTTTAAATCTCACTTTATGTCGACACAATGAGAAAAATAAACGTGTTTTTCTGTGAATTTATGTGGCACCGCGTTATTTTATCAGGGCCACCGTTATTGATGCGGTGAGCAGAACGCTCAAGGTCAACCGTATTCAAAGAACCTCACGTGCAACTGATTCGTGATCTTAGACTGCCCGACTTAGACGTTTCGAACTACGAACGACTTCCGATTTTCCATTCCAAGCCCTCGTTATTATGGAGGTATTTGGTGCGTCATAACCTTGACATAATTATTTTAGTTTATCTTAAAATATGTAAATCAGGAAGCAATTAAATGTTGAAGCCTCACGAGGAGAAACATTTTTGTCGTGAACAGAATCAAGCTTTTCCTATTCCTGAATCTATTCTGACTTTTAATCTCCCATTTGGCGTTACAAATCAGAGAGTTTCTTAACTTAATATTCCTGCGATATTAGGAAACCAGCGAAATTTGACCCTTTTGACCTCAAAGTTTCCAACTTTGTTCAATACATGTACTTGATACTAAAACCGTCGTGTCGAATTTACCCGGATTCATTTTTGAAATTTTAAAAATTCTCATTCTGGAAGGTCAAACCTGTATTTTTGTTGAAAAATATTGACCCAGAAAATGTGGAAATGTTTTATTTAAATGTTTCCAAAAATGGATTCCAGATTATCTGAAGAAAAAACAAATTTAATAAATATCAATTGTCATATTAACGAAATAACTCTTTTCGCAAATTTTGGAAGTACATTTTCCAATAAAAATGATAACGTATAATGGTGTTAGTGAGTTAAGCGTTACCTTAAAGACTCTTTATGATGAAAAAATGAAATTATAAGAAATATGCAAACAAATTTTAGCAAATAGCAATCATGGGCCATGATTCCTGGCCCACTTAAGCCTTAAGTCTACCATTATAAAGTAGGTCGAGTTATCTGGGGATGATGTTCAATTTGGTGACCTCAATTTTAGAGATGGACTCACCGAACATTAATTGTCGTCATAACCATGATCCTATTTTGTTTAAACATTGACAATTTTTTTTATCTCAGTCGTTAACAAACGACGATATATAAAAAAACGACAAAAATGATTTAACACCTACTAGAGTCTAGTAACTAGACAGCTGTGTATGAACCATGGTCCATGGTGTTATTGACGGTAAAGTCCAGAGCAAACAAATCTATTTCTCTGTAAGAGGCCCTAGAGAGCAATATGAATAAAATTACATTTAGCCTAAATGATTAAGGGATAATTTTTCATGGAAACGCATGGCATTGATTTTACGGGATGATTTAACAAATACAGTGCAAAAATTTGATCCTAAGGTTTGTTCGCTACTGGCGGAATTTTCGCTCGTCTTATTAAAAAAAGAAAAAAAAATCACTGATTTATTTTCAGATTTTTAAATAATCAATTCGTTCTGTAAACTATACATTATGTGACCGAAAGAGTATCACAGAAAAAAAAACGTGCGAGTCCTCTGAAT
>SCLG01000083.1:43720-60273 GCA_004367875.1 Oikopleura albicans | reverse complement strand
GTCGGCTATATTTGTATAAGATTCTTCTTACTTGAAAATGCACCAAAAAAATTCTCAAAAAAAATTATAATATGGCACAATTTACGACCATGTTTTTATACAATTAGCTCCAGTTTTCATTTTTGATACATTTGTATGGAATCAGTGGTAGTTATGATATGTTTGCCTAATTGTTTTAAATATACTGTTCAAGTGATTCCATCTGGCATTTTTTTTGAAACAACGAGAATGTCAATTTGTGACCGATTGTGTTTCATTATAATTATGAGTTGAGCTGGATTGATCATCTACTGAGTAATAAGGACTTAATGCGTCAGACGCTTAACATCCAATTTGTGGCCGCCTGGTAAACTTGTGATCTGGTTTACGAAAGGAACAATCATTTTTTTCTCCTCGAATCACCCCTTAAAAAGTGCTTTATTACACAGGTTGCGCAGCGTAATTTTCAGTTGAGATATGTTTATGCGACATTGCTTACATAGCAAAAGTGATAATATTCACANGGTCGGAACTACCGCCAATCAAGTAAGGGCCTATCAAGTAAGGTCCACCAAGTAAGGGCCTGGGTCGCCAAGTAAGGGACGTTTTTTTTCAAAAATGTATTCGGAATACAGTATTCCTTTTCGTCAGTAACTGTATTTACTCTGATGATGTGAAAATTTCGTAAAAGGAATAAAATAATTTGTAAATTAAACTTTAACCTTTTAATTTCACACCTTAATTGTGGGACTACGTTTTTCGTTTTTTTTTATTTTTGGGTGCGTGATACTTTTTATTTTGGGAACGTGTTACAATTGATGTTTGAGAATATATATTTTAATCCAAGCCGTGTAAAGTACGATTTTCCCTTTTATTATTCATGCTTTTTATTATTTGTTTCTTTTTGAACTTCCGAAAAAAATCAAAGTGACAATCTTATTGTCTTTTTTTAACCATCGATTTTTGCAATTGGGGAGGAGAAAAATATATTTACTTTTTTTACAGAAGCAAAAAATCAACCAAAAAAACTTTTCATTTTTTTTCGAAAGAAAGAAAGAAAAAACTAAGGAAATGATCAAAATAAAGAGATATTTCAAAATATAAGAATCATTCGCAATAAAAACGGTAATCGGTTTTATATTTATATCGCCGAAAATTGAAAAATATGGTTGCAAAATTGTTGGACTCGAAGAGTTACTAACAAAATGTATAAAAATCGTCTTTTCAAAATGTTTATAGCGCACGCTAGAATTTTTTAATTTCAAGCGTTGAGTATTCCCACTCAAAAGCTTGGGACCCTTCTACAGGGGTATGGTTATAAGGTCAAGCCCTAAAAAACTAACTTGACTTTAATGCACTTTTTACTTGTTTTATTTAATGGTTTAGGTATATGTTCACTTACGCCCTAACATCAAGTTCATTAGACTAAAACTTGAAAAAAAAAATGCACGGAGGACAAACATATAAAATGTCATTCATCGGTGCTATGCTTTCAATGGAATTCATCGGAGAAAATATGATCCGGATGGTGGTCATGAGCGCGGACGCAACAGTTCTCTATGTCCGTGACTTTCGGTCAGTCATTTTTATTCCGACATCCAATTGAGGAATATACGTTTGAGAACCTGCAGGAACCGGTGCGGGAACCAGCGATGCCCGAGCGGATTGTAATTTTGTCGGACTCGGAGGTCGAGGGAATTGGGTTGGACCCGAATCAGAACCCGAGTCAGAACCAGAATCAGAACCGCCGACTGACTCTGACGTGACTCATATAACGACTGACGACGAATCGGACACAGATGAGGGGCCTGCTCGTCCGAAAAGGCGGAAAATAATATCTCCGCCGTCCTCAGACGGGGACTTTTCAGATAACACGTTATTTGAGGAGGCTCTGCAATAATTTTTTTATTGCAAAACATTGTTGTTTTTTAAATAAAATAACAAACACACAAAAAACGTTTTGTTCTTTACCGGAAGTGAAATTTTCACTTCCGGTTTTTGGAAATTTTGACTGAAAATTTTTTTCCCGACCGGAAGTGATACTTCATACTTTTTTTAACACCAATTCCGGTTTGTTCGGAAAACCGGAATATCTCCGGTTTGGTGTCCCTAGGTTAGATGACACCACCACCATCGGTCTTAGAATTTTTTTTTTCTCTTTCTGCAGGTGGTGGTGTGGTGGTGCTACTCCATATTGCATTTGGTGGCTCGTGTTCATACTACTTGCGTCAGTAAGGTCTGGTAAAAGTGTAGAACAAAAGTAGGAGGAAGTTAGAAGCAAGCCAATCAGATGTCAAGAAAGTTCCGTAATCAATCGACTCAAAAACGACTATTAATTATAGTCTATTATATTCTATAATAAAACAATATAAATTACTGTATGTAAAATATGTATATGTCGTAAATTCATGTATTTTTATGCCGGTAAAAGTAGTAGGGTGAGAGCTGCCATTTTTACTAAATGTAAAAGTTTGATTTAACCTTTGTATAAGCTATATTCGGCTGAGTCGTTTTTGTGTAAAATTAGTTTTAAAATTAATGGTTAATAAGTTGATAGGGATCGGGTATATTTGAAACAGTTAACCTAGAATCCTCTGCATAATAAGCTCTTTATTTTGGTGCCCTCTAGTTAGGACACTAAAATTTTAACATAAAAATCTACCCACTTTACAAGAAACCACTTTTGACAAAAAATTACTTTTTCTTCGCCAAAATTCCAAAAATCAAGACCGCCTGTTCGTACGAATAATTCACGACATACAATAAATCAAATTATCATACATTAGGTTACCTAATTTAGGTATTTACCGGTTGCACTAAAAAACCGATGTCCCGTAAATGGTATCTGCTAAAAGTTTTAGCCTCAAACGCTGGTGAACCGCAAGTTCAACTGTATTTTCGATAATTTGCATTTATTGCTGTTTTACCTTGATAACATATCAGTCGTTCAATTTGTTGCTTTAATTATTAGACATTTTATATCGTTTTGGCATGTTTGTCCGGTGGTGACATCAAAAGTAAAAATTAACTCGAAAATATAAAAAAAAAGACTTCAAAATGAAAACATCGAAAAAACTCGATCAAAACTACGTGTCACAGAGTTTGTCATTTTCAAATTTGCATGAACGGATGTTTTTGCTATTGGAAAACTAGAACGACATGAAGCACTTGGATGGGTGACATATTAAGCATCGCCAAAAACACAAAAAATGTAAACGAAAGCAAACTGACGTGTTTTTTTTTCACCAAATTCGCTGTTTCACAAAAATTCATTTTATGACAACAATTGTCTATGAAATTCATTTTTCACAACAATTTCTTATAAAAATTCATTTTTTTCACAAAAATCCCTTGTTTCAGAAAAATTCCTTTTTACAAAAATTTGTTGTGTACAAACTGACCCCTTTTGATTGTTTTTATTACAATTAAAATAAAATCGTAGAACAACAGGAAGCACTCGGATGATATGGGTAACATAATCAGAAACGCCAAAAAACGTAAAAAATGAAAGCAAAATGACGTGGTAATACCTTATCACTGTTCAATCCGATTATTTATAACTGTGGGACAAGAATGGTTGAGTAAACACGATTACGGTCACAATCAGCACAAAGACGATTTTTTGAAAAACAAAAACTGACCATTTGTAATACAAATTTTGTACTATCTTAGAAAATTTAAGTTAGTTTGTGCACGAGTTATATACAGTCCCCAGTCCCTGATTTAACCCTTATCATACCTTAAGGGCCTTATGGGCCGCGAGTTTTTCGATTTGATAAAGTTACCCTTATGGCCCATAAATACGTTATGGGCCACAATCCACACCTAAATTTTCTACTTTTCATTTTGTGAACATTTTTTTTAAACAGTTTGGTATCAAGGGTGATAAAATCGAAATCGAATTCTAGGTCCTTCACACGGCGCCACGTAAGATGATGTTCGTAATTAACAGAGAAAGAACTTCTCGTGCTTGTTTTAAGGGCTTTCGAATCAAGTGCCTATTGGTATGATTATGCTTACAAGAGGACCCTTTTAAAGCCTTATGAATGGTCGTATTCGTACTCGAACTTATTTCGCTTTTTAGTTTTCTTTTTAAATCTGCGACAAAGTAGATCTTGTTTGGTTGTTGTTGGTGCAATTTGTAGACGCATAAAATACGATAATACTGAACCGAAACATAAAATCAATTCAATAAAAATTCAATACCGGGAAGCAAATTTGGGATCCATCTTTGAAAATTGTGGATGTAACTGTAATCTAGAAATATATAAAAATGTGTTATTTTCCTTATTAGTGATTTCCAGTCAAACATGTAGTAACGACCTATTTTTTTCTTTTCTTCGGTACGCCGAGTATGAATGAAGTGGTAATATCAAAATATAGACAAATTTTAGCTACATTCGTTTACACTATGTTCTACATACATTCTGGGTATACCTATGCAAGCTGCACATGATTAAGCGTACACGTTATCCTTTATGTAAACTAAAACCAAATGACGTACGTAAAATCATCATTTATTTTACGTCTCTTGTCATAAAATGTTTCTCGTCATAGAAATAATTATAATTTAAATAATTATAACAATTATGAATCCTAAGTATTGATGCGATTACATATTTTTTTATTTTTATAGAGTTGAGAAAAGTTATTTAGCCACTATGGACTCCATTGTCTATGGCTGGAATGTATACAGCACACGGATAATCGTTCAAAAAGTTTTAGCATACAAATAGTTTTTTGGTTTGTTTCACGGGTCGCCAGCTGCTGCGCTAGAAAACGAGAAGGAGTGCGAGTAAAATGTAGAATTGGGACGTTCCCCTTATTGCCGAAATAACTTACTGTCAGTTTTATTCGCGAAAATTTGCTCTTGAAATTTGACTAGACCTGTCTATGAGCGACTTTTGATATAAGATCGTCTTAGGGTCTTTTTGAGCGATGAAGCAAATTTAGTAGGGATGAAGTTTCTTACTATTACTGAGCGTTTCACTTGAATTTCCGCCGTTTTTTCTTCCGTATATTCTAGAGGGCCAAGCTCGAGTTTTTCCGCACTTCAAAAAACTCAAATATGGCTATCTAGCAAAGACGACAGGAAAAAAGGCGGAAATTCATGAAAAACGCTGAGTAGTAATAAGATGTNTTTATCAGTTGTGTTGCATGCTTTAAATGATGAAAAATGCCTCGCATTAAACACTTCACCTTTACCACATCGGTAAACCTGTTTGACCTTTTTGTAACAATCTTTCAAATAGCACGTCACTTATTTGTTAAGAGCGCTTTTACTATTCAAGGAAAGTAAAACAGTGCTGAATCGTATATGGGTTAAGTAATATGTATCCGTCTCTTATCGAAAAATAAATACAGACCTTTTCAACTAATACGGTCAAGTTTTACGTCGCCAATTGGTTTTGAATTTAGAGTAGACGTCTACAGCTTTTTAGGGAGCACAATTTTAAATTCTGCTCCATTTATCTAATTGGGGAAAAAGCAAAGTAGGACAGAAGAAGACGGAACAAGATATTCCATGAACGATCATGTTAACTCAAAGTAAGTTCCCATCAATGGTTTCTCAAGAAAGACATCGCAAATGGACAAAATACTGTTAATATTTAAAAGAGGTACAGAAGATTGAGATTAAGAGTCAAATTTTGGTTCAAAAATTACCGCGTTGTCTTTCAATGTTCACTACGGCGGTTCGAAACTGAATTATATGCCACTAACTAAAAATCCCAACCATGTGACATTAAGGCGCCATTTTGTCGTCTCGCTTAAAGGAGAACAAAAACATGGCGCGCCATAGCGTCTCGCTTTAAAATTGGGTCGAAACTAAAATCGCATGATTGAAAACTTTTTTTCGAGTCATCCAGATTCTCAATGAACGGCATGTAATAATTTTTACGCTCATTTATTTTTCTAATTCCGTATGTAATAGCAATTTCTTATACATACTTTATGTATAATAATTTGTTATTTTTAGTGCCTCATTTGAGATCAATGACTGTAATATTGTTTCTCAGCAGTAAAATGGGTGAATAGAACGTCAAAAATGTTCATTTGGAACAAAAATAAAATGAACCGCCAAATGGCTCATAAATTATAAGCTTCTTCATGGGTTAATTTAAATAATTGGGCTTTCTAAAAGCCAAATACTATTAAACCCACTGATGGTCACATAATCCGCAGAAAGTTATTTTAAGATATAGCTCCTTCTCATTTTATTACGAAATTTGAAATCATAGAGCTGTGTAATGCTGCATGCGTCATAAGCAACAGATGTTCCCATCGTGGACTTATGATAAAATACGAGAAAAATGGAGCAAATTAATCTGGACCCGGATTGAGCGAGGTATGCCAATTTGACTGGTCACTGATCAATGTTCACGGGTGGATTGAAAGAAAATATTTTACCGGATTTAAAATCCAACCTGTCGGGAATTACGACTTCTTTTTTATCGTAAATTGATCGTTTACCGCAATGGTATAACTCACATTCTAAAATTACCGTAAATGATGGTCTGTCAGATACTGGCTTAAAGAATGTCCAAAGTAAGGAGTCGTGAATTTTTTTGTACTGAAAATTGGGACGCTGCCCTGAAAATGCTTAAGAAACATAAACTAAAAAAGCCGATCCAGAATACATCAAACCGTAAAAAAACGAGAGAGAAAAAACTGAAAAAGTGCGCCAAAAGGCGCAGCCGGGCTCGCATCAGTTAACAAAAAATTGATTTGAAAATGTATAAGGGGTATGTGACAAACTAAAAATCAGCTGCTTTTTGTTAACATACTTGATAATAAGAATGTTGGTAATGTTATTGGTCGATTCGAATTTTTTTGACAACATCAAACATTAGAACCCGAATGCAGGATTCGAATGCAAGACTCGAGTTCTGCAGCTTTTCGAAAAAGTTTTCAAAATTGCCGTTGTTCGAAACTGTTTGGCGGTAGCTTGTTAAAAAGTAAATCAGAAACCATTTGTTTGTTTGAAAGTTTAATGGAAGTTGAATAAAATGTGAATATCAGTATTGTGTTTTACAGGTAACGGTTTTTACGGTTTTGTATATGACAGTAAGAGAAAACACTAGCGAGTACAGGGAATCGAAGTACAATGATTAATAGCTGTAGAATTGGCTACCTACTGAGATACCTAACTGACATATACATTTCGTTTTATGGAACTTATAGATTTTACTAAATTAGGGAGGGCTACAAACTGGAGGGCAAAATTTTGCCCGCCTGTTCGATTCCTCCCTAAATAAGTACTATTTTTTTCTTTCTAAAAACGCTGTAAAAGAATATTGTTTGGGCAGCATCCTTGAAGGGAAAAAAGCACTTGGCAATGTGATTTCATTCTGGGCATCCAGTTAAACTCGAAAACGTCGTTGCATTTCAGGCATGTCTTAACGGTACAAATGCGGCTTAAAACGGCCTCCCGTCGAACATTGCGAGATGTGATTTGCCCGATTAAACATAAAATGATTATAAAGTTCATTTTTTTAGGTCTGAAATGTTGGTTTGTGAATGAGTGAAGGACGATCTCGGCGTTTTTATATACGCAATTATGCTACGGTTATATCACATTTACGTGAAAATTTAGAATTGTATTTTAAAAGTGGCCACGATATATATATTCATGTGTAGAACATGTAAAAGCGCTTTTTAAATTTCAGATGGTAATTTATTTAATTTTTCGAACACCATGAATGTTAAACACAATTATGAGGCGTAAGCTGCTGTATAGTATACTACCACTTTTAAAGTGTACTTAATTTTGTACCATTTTGTATAACGTATAATTTATATAACGCTGTAAATATTCAACTGTTCCGCAGTTATTTTTACTTACTACGCCTGTTCCATGAGTACATATTGTATCATAGGGTACTGTTTCACACATTAACTACTTATGCACCAAGTATAAAAATTGGTTAACCCGTGTTCTCCACCGGGATACAAATTTGTAACCATCTCTTTTTTACTTATTTGTCATTCCTAAACTAAGTGGAACAGTTTCTGTTCGCCGTGACTGGGTAATTTATACGGTCTTTAGGGGTTATATGAATATAAGGTCAACCTGATTTTTTTTTCAAAATTTTTGCAATCGTGGTCAGAGTGCAGCCAAATTTGCCTTTTTTAGCCCCTTTTTTCACGATCGAAAATTGAAGGTAGGTTTTCTCCATTTTTTGGTCGAAATTTGAGTTTCAAAACAGCTGCACCAAATTTGCGCTAACTCATGACGGTTCGATTAAAGTAACATTTTTAATCCGACGTCCTAGTAAGAAATGCAGACGACTAATGACCGACATTTTATATGGATTTTTCGCGTTTTTGGCACATTTTAACGTGATCGAACATTAAAGGGCCATTTTGTTCCTTTTTTCTGGCAAAAAAAAAATGATAAACATTGCCTGCTGAAATGCCCGCTAACATATGGCGGTCTGATAAAAAAATAATTTGGCAGATTCAACGATCCAGTAAAAATGCGGACCCCAAAGGCACGGTTACTCGGGAACGATTTTTATCGTTTTTTCAAACCGATATTTTACGTGAATGATTTAAAATGTCTCATTCTCCGAAATGATTATAACACTTATAAATAGTCTTAAAATTTGTAACACATCAGTTAACATTTATGAAATTATTTTTAAAAATGACTCAAAAGTTGTCTACTTCGTTATTACATACCATAACAAGAACGCATAAGAAACGGCGTTCGCGAACCTCTATATTATATAGGCTATATATGCGTATATATAAGTTTTCGAGTAAGCCTTTGGGCTTATAATTACGAATAAATTTAAAATTTGAATAATAAAAAATACAGGGGGTACTCCAATTCCGGGTCGGTTTGCGATGTTCACTCAAAGTCCACTTTCGACCCGGAAAATGAGTAGGCGACCCGTAATTGTAGTTTTCACACTTTGTGTCTGAGTCTTACAATTTTAGCCAATGAGACCACCGGAAACGTTACTTAGTACTTCAGTACAGTCAGGACGTTCAAATTGTGCAATTTACATTTGAAAATAGTGGAATTGGAGCTCAAATATTTTTTGAGAAAAAAACCGACCCGGAAATGGAGCTTTTTCGCATAAGCGACCCGGAATTTGAGAAAGCGACCCGGAATTGGAGTACCCCCTGTATATAACTATGAGAGATTTCAAATTGCCCAGGGCGTAGACTGAAAAGTGAAAAAAAAAATTTTTTGGGAAAACGGATAACAGGACAAGCGGGCCAACCTGCCGGATAACTGCGCAGGGTGTGGTTTTAGAAAGTATTACTCGAATGTATTTTTTGTATTTCGGCCAGATAAATGAACGAAGGGGAATATCTTTTTTAGTCCATCTAAACTTTAAATTTTAAAGTGATATAGTTTTGGTTGAAGGGTTAAAAATAGGTCAATGAATATGTACTGCTTATAAACATCAACACTTAAATGGGATAGGAGTTAATTGGAGGGAAATATGGGCAACTATCTTGTACATTTAGGTAAAGGCCATAAAATTAAAAACTGTTGAATGTTTCTTAAATATAATACAAGCCATTAAAGGTATTGTAAAATTATAACGCTAACACTTGTCCACAGACACTAAATTTTTTTAATAGCGTTGTATATGTTGTTAAAAATATTATGTACCTATTATACCTATGTACCGTATGTTGGCGGTCATGATGATGCCAAAATAGCTTTTAAAGTAAATCAAATGGAGCCGAAATAATAAATAATTAAATGACTCAAAAACCGTCCTAAACGGAAAATACCGTATATTTCAGCTTAGGGCCGGCACACTTTTTTTGGTAAAAATACCGCATTATGAAACGACTAAAACCACGAACGCCCTAAATGAAGATCTCGAAATCAGTATAGGGAAGGTTCCCATTTTGAATCCTGTTTTGACAACGCTAATACGTTTTAGCGTGTTTTGTACATTTCCCAGTAGCTTAGGCGGGCGTGGCACCGAAACCTAATACCACACTGTCACATCAAAAAACTATGATGCACACCTCTGTATTTAATTTACAGTGTATACGATAAAATCTGACCTGAATCTGATCAAAATGGTCCCGGCAACAATTGGGACAACATAAACTGAAAAATCAGAATTTTCAGAAAAAAAAGTTGGAATATTGCCTATTCTCCTCCTCTTTTTTTGTAATCTCGTCTTCCTTTTTTCTCGAATATGCACGAGATATTGGGTCAATCCCCGATCGTTGCACTATTAGTTTTAAACTATTAGCCCAATAAATTTAGAATACACCACCGACCTAAGTAAGTTAGCAATCTTCAAGTTAGTTAACTGTCATGATCCACTACCTAACGCGTAAACGGTGTGGTTCGTTCAGGCCACATCTGGCCTGAACGTCATTTCATCCTTGCGCTAAAACTAGTGTATCAATTTTAGAATTTTTAACGGATTATGAAACCTGACTGTAGACTAAAAACTTTATTAATGTATTTCATTAATATAATGTGGCTTAATTAATTTATTTTTAGACCCGATAACGGCGCAGTGCGTAGGTGGGGTGGCTGGAAAATTTTGAGTCGACATTTTGACCCGATAACGGCGCAGGGGGTGTAGTGTATTTAACATGTGCAAATCACTGTATTATTTTATGCCATACGTGGAGAGTATGAAAAATCATTTTTTTGTTGAGAATGTGTTACATTAATGACACATACGTTCAAAAGCTGATGTAGATAAATGTTCACAATATAAAATTTTACAACCAACATTTCCACACTTTTTCTTTAATTTTTTCTATAATTTCAGCTTATAACACTAGTTTATTAATCAGTTTTTAATTAAATATTTATTACGATAACAGCACATTAGCTTTTTAATGACATGTTATAATGTTAACAAATTAATTTGCAAATGTATTATTAATACAAATTATTAAATGTATTATTAATACATTATTAATACAAATTATTAAATGTATAATTATAAGAAATACAAAAAAAACTAGTTTTGTTGGTAGATTCATAATTCGTTTGCCATTTTGTTATAAGATTAACCGTTCGCCAGTTCATTCGAAAAAAACAAGCCATCAGGCCAGATGTGGCCTGAACGGACCGTGACAGTTAACATATTTTTTTCGATTTAAATTATATAATGTTGCTGGAGAATAACTCAATAGTTAATAAGACGTTTTTCGTACGCATTTCAACACCGCATTTGTTAGGCTAAAACAGTGTTAGCATCAGACGAATACAGGCAAAAAAGAGCGGTTTTAAAATTATAAAAATGAAGGTAAATGTCGTTTTTTTTCAAAACGTGAATTGGTCATTGTATTTGACTGACGCAACTTCAACAATGTTTCTTTAAAAACTTACCTTAAAAAGTGCCACTTTTACGTATTCGATTTCATTTCACTTTTTTCAACCGGCTTCTTTTCTAAAGAGGGGCCAAAAAGTGATCATCACGTAATTATCAGTCTGAGTGACCCGTTGCATTATTACATGTAAATTATGGCGCGTGGACGGCTCAACTTTCAAGCCAAAAGGAATAACGCCCTTCCTGTCCCATTACAATGACATGATGTAATCAGACGTCTTAGATGGGCGTCATCCCTGAAAAAATATACAGGAAAACGGATGCAATTTCAGTGTGCAGTAAAAATCCGGACGAGCATAAAACCACTTTGATTCAATGTACACCACATGTGCACTTATTTGGACACTTCGTCAGTCAAAAAGTGTCCAAATAAGTGCTGAGTGTGTAGGCGGAATAGCTGGAAAACTCGAAAATTTTTTGTCCAAATAAATATGCACGATCGGGGCAAGTTCTAGACTGTTTAAAAGTTTTGTGTATGTATGAAATAGGGGATTTTTGTCCAAATAAGTGCACGATTGGGTAAGGCTCTAGAATGTTTCAATTTTTTTGCCTAATGTTATGAATATGTCGAAAAAATGAAAAAGAAAACGCAAAATGAGAACCAAAAAAAAGTCTCAAATCTCCCATCTACATTTAAAAAAAGTGTCCAAATAAGTGCACAATGTGTATGCGTTTTCGCGGGAAAATTTTGAACCAAAAAAGTGTCCAAATAACTGCACCATCGGGAATTTTGTCCAAATAAGTGTACATGTGGTGTATAAGATCTTATAAGATCTGCTCAATCTGAATTTGCCAGTCTTAAAAGGAAGAATATTTCATCATGATCACCGTAAAAAATTAAAATAAATTTCTGTTTACTTTCGTGTTTCAAAAGTTACGATTCATAAAATCATTTTATTGTTAAAAGTGTTTTGCTTGCGTTCGACCCAATTTTTTTTATGTCGAAAAAAACTGTCAATTTTAAACTGTCAATATATTAGTTTGAACCAAATGTTCAGATTTAGAGAAGGTCTCAGACGGGCTCAAGACTGGAACCTACAGGATATTTGTGTCAAAAAGTAATGAAAAGTCATCTACAATATAGAGAATATTTGTTTGGGTTGGTTTTCCATAGACCTACAGCTAGCCAGTGAGATAGAAAACAGTTTGATGAGTGCTGGGAATTGAACCCGCAACCTCTCACTCCGTGATGCTCAAACCACTGAGTCCAAGTGCACTCTATCTTTGAAAAACGAAGATACTACGCAGCCTATAAATTATAGGCTATAAATTATAGGCTATAATAGATTGTAAAATCGGCTATAGGCTATAGCCTATAGATAAAGTGCATAGTCTATGCAGCATAGAGTTTATACTATAGATACTTTCACATAAATCAATTCAATAAAATGTCAATTTCCGGTTGGGATACGCAGTTTTGCGTCAAAAGGAGACACAAAATTTATTATTTTGTATAAAAAACATACAGGTATGTAATTATGAAATGTTTGTTATGAGTTTTTACTGCAGTTAGGCGTCATAGACTGGCAAAATCGTATGCTACCACGTCAATTTCATAGGTTTGCGTATACGTGTTGACGGGAAATATGGCGGGAAAAACAGTTCCAGACGTTATCTATTCAGCTGGCCTTTTCTCTAGCACCAGTACTCTACATCCGGTAATCAGGTTCTTTTATTATAGTTGAATACGGTTTTTTTTGGATAAATTTCATTCTGCATTACGAACTTCATTTTCAACAGTCATTTATTTTAATATTCGGAATTTGCCATATTTGACTAATAATTCTCAGTAAGACATCGATAATATAAATTTAACTGAGCTTGCAAACGTATTAGATTTTTATGTATAAAAATCCATATTTGTAACTCAGAAAGTTATGACCGATAATATTCTGGTATTCAGAGACATAAAAATCGAATTACGTCTGGAAGGGCAGTTAAATGTGTTATCGATTTACTGAGAATTATTAGTCAAATATGGCAAATTCCAAATATTAAAATAAATGACTAATCGGAATGTGCTTCCTATAACAGTAAGAGATATCAGACGTTCCAAGCATGTTTAAAATCGCTTAAATATCGTGTCCAAATTGACATATCTTTTCGTCTTTCTGGACACTTTGCATAACATTTGTCGAGCTTTACCACTTGAGAAATATGGCTCAGAAAATAAGTAAACCAAAACCACAAAAATCTTCTTTGTTGGCTCAAAATAATCCTGTTTCGTGAAAATATTCAATTTATGATAATCGGCCCCTGATTACATTTTCACCAGAATTAATGATTTGATGGAGTGAGGATGCCTATATCAAATCAGATGACGCAAAAATTTTTCAAAGAAATGAAATTCACAATTTTGTCATCCTAGTTTCTAGAACAATTTCCATTTCCAAAAACTTTTTCGATTATGCGTATTTTTTAAAGATTGCCTTTTCAGACAGGAAAAAATTCAGTGTGACGCAACTTGGATAATTTTGCATGACAATTTTAGTTTTAAAATGGTCTTGAATGGGAAATTTTTTGTGACTATTTTGTTTCTATTCTTGATAAGCCAAAAATACGCTGGCTGTCAAAACTTGCGATGTCAGCCATGATATAGGTTTTTAGGTTTTGACATTCTACTCGTGGTCATCTAATGGTTCCAGATTTTATCAAAATAAAATATTAATCAAATCTATTCGATCCAAAGAATTACAAAGAAATTCATTATGTAAAGGGAAATTGAAAAACAAACAATCCTTTTGTTTTCTGTGTGTTTGGAAATTCTCAATCGCTACCGAATATGCCTATATATACGGCAATTGTTTGCGTGAAAGACAGAACAAATAAAATGAATTTTTATAGCGTATGGTATGCTTTAATGCTTATTGGTGGGTTTAAACTGTATTTTGGTAGCCGGAGAATTATGTGAAACATGAAAAGTGACAATTTCGTCCTATTTGTTTTTTTTTTGCGAAAATAAAAAATGCGAAGCCGGGTTAGAAAGGACGCGATAATCTTATTGGATTAACGAGTGAGCCCGCAAAGCGGGGATACATAGGATGCGATGACCTTATTAGAAAACCCAAAGGGTCCGCGAAGCGGGCTACATAGGATGCAATAACCGTATTGGATAACCGAATTAATAGTAAATTACGCAATAGTCGGTTAACTGCACACCATGTGTATTCAAGAACTTAGTTTTACCGTATACAAATAAGTAAGGCCCCAACTTTTGACGCCAGTGGATGCTTGATTACATAATCCAGTATTATATCTTTAAGTATTAATAATACTTGAATACATAATAATACATAATAATTCACAATAATTCATAATTATTCTTTATAATACATAATAAAACATAAACACAGTGACCTTATGTTATCCTAATCTTTTATTGCTTAACTAGGCGCGAACAGCTATAAACGGTTCTAATGTACTCCATGCTTACCGTGAAACTAATTACAGTCCCGGCTTTCAAATTGTGCACCCTCAAATTGTGCACGACTGCCAAATTGTGCACTTTTTCAGGAAAATTTACGTGACTGCCAAATTGTGCACGTTTTTTCAAACCGATGTTTTTGCAAACGACCTTCAAATTGTGCACATTTTCCAGAGCAATGTTTTAGAAAACGACTTTAAACGTGTGCGTTTGTTTCATGTGTTAGGCCTATCAGACAAACTAATATCTTATGTTTAAGATAAGCGACCACCAAGCGACCACCTGGATTGATTTTGTATACATTNAAAAAAATAGTCTGAACCCCAATTAAAAGTCCAAACTGTGGAATGTCACCCAAGCATATCTGCCCCAAGTCAATTTTGGCAAAAACGTGGAAGGCAAATGTTCTTTACTAATCCGATTTCAAATTTGGATTTTCTAAGTGCCGACTATAAAGCAAAACGGAGCAATTTCAAATCAAGCTACATACCGGAAGACGACTATAAATTAAAACCGGTAGTTTACTGATTTTGACGGTTTCAACTTTACTAATTTGGTGTTCTTATAAAATGTATATCAACAAATCATACTTAATAGAATTTTTTGAGATTTCAAAAGTTATAGAAAAAATAACAACTTGATAAAGGTGTCCATAATAAGTATCTCGAAAGACGCTCGAAACTCTTTTGAATTTGACCAAATTTTATTTTTTTTTCAAAAACTGTACTAAAACGAAGTTATTATTTTAACTGTTGCATGTTATATTCATTAGCATACACAATAAAATTGAGAATGGGTTAATAATTTCTTCAATTTGTAGTATAACAAATATTAGGTTCATTAGCGTCAAAAGTGTTGCTCAAAAAGGACGCCGGTTTAAATAAAAGTTGTTAGTAATTAATTTTACCATAGTACACCCCATGTGCACTTATTTGGACAAAATTCCCGATCGGGCAATTATTTGGACACTTTTTTATTTGGACAATTTGCAGTCATTTGGACACTTTTTGGCTAGCGAAGTGTCCAAATAAGTGCACATGGGGTGTACTGTTTGAACGGGAATAAGGATTGATTACGCAACACTTTTGGCGTCACAGAGTCAAATAATTTTAATAAAAGTGCTTGCCCTTCTATCAATTTCATATCCAAATAGCTTTTAAAACTATAGAAACGGGAAGCACGTTCATTCCCCATACCGAATTGATCATCAAAAATAGAAAAATAAAACGTTTATCTTTTGTGATTTACGGTTCTTTGGGATATTTTGGCGTCTTATACATATTGCTTTGTACAATTTGTACAAAGCAATAATGGCGATGGGGCCATGATTAGCATTATTTGGTGCACAAATGGCGGTAAGTTTATCTCAGTCGGCCGCGATTCTATTGAGCCACCAGTTGCGGTTGACCAAATTTGAATAAACAGTTTCTTTGGGGCTGATTATGCAGATGGGCCGCGCTGACGTAGTTACTGAGATTCCAAGCCTGGCACCACACGGGATCTATATTTTCATGCTTGCACCTCTTATCAACCTAGAAATAACATACTTGACGTAAATGAAAATCGACAAAACGGGAAACTAGAAATCAATAACGGTACTGTGTTTCTCCGCTTCAAAACTGGAAGCGCAAGAACTCCGTATTTTTGACGGAGAAAAGTTTGCAAGTACATGTATGAACTAATATTTAAAAACAATTTTAGCGTGAATTGCGCCAAACTTCCAACAAAGTATTCGTAAGAAATTTTAACAAATCATATCCGTCAATAAGGAACTTTTTTAAATATGACCATTCTTCAAAATTTACTAGATAAAGTCT
>SCLG01000083.1:0-30677 GCA_004367875.1 Oikopleura albicans | reverse complement strand
AAATAATAAAAGATTTATCTAGACGTGAGGTATTTTTATGGAGGTTATCCTACTACATACATTGAAATCGATCGGTGCTTGCTAGCGTGATACCGACTGTAAGTAGTTTTTATTGAAAGTTGAATAGTACTACATGCATCTATAGATGGGAGTCGAAATAAATTCGGAATAGAAATTTTTCCGGTTTTAGTATTATATTTTACTAGAGGATTTGTGCGAAAATATCTTTTAAACAAAATTAAACCACTGCAACCTAAAATCAAGGTACATATCAAAATAAGGGTCACAATCATCACAACAGTATAAACTTGAATTCCGCCGACGTCAATATGATCATCAGATTTTTTTAGAAATTCGATAGATTCATTTAATGTGATTGAAAACGCTTGTTGAATTTTGGCCATTTCAAAAAGTCGTGAAACATTAGTAAAAAGGAGTTGGTTTTTTCCGGATAATATGCTGAATTTTCAATGAAAATTGGATCTAAATCAAAATTAACACCTCTATTATCAAAAAATAGTTTACCCGTTGAAGTGACGAGTATATTTTTGTTAATTAATACACGTTTGTTTTGGACCGGAACTGGATTTTTTTTCAATAGACAAAAAATTTTGGGAAGCCACTAAAAATCCACCATCGATTCTCAAATAATATTATGTTATTAGTCCAAACTTATAATGACAGTTATGACTTATTCTGAAATTTGTTCAGAACACTTTTAATATTTACCTCTAGTATATAATCATCTGAAAAACTCACATTATTATTCTGAGAAAAACGAAAAACAATAAAATAGATTTATACAGAATCAAGAGTATTGCCATTCCACAATTTGGTGACCACGAAAAAAAAATACATATTTATACATTTTAACTACAATACAAAGACATGGCAACAACAAAGTATACAAGAGATTATCAGAATCTCAACACCAGCGAATTAAAACACATTTTGGCATATTTTTGGCGAAATGATGAGACACACACGGTTAAAATCGAAAACATGAAAAACAAAACGGATTTAATCATAGCAATCAATAAAGAATACAATGGTTTTAACTCCCGCGCCAATAAAAACAAATACTACTTTACTCATGACGGTCAGAATGAACGTTTAACGTTTCATCCTTCTGAACCCGAATCATCAGACGATTACAAACCAAAAATAAACAGCAACAAAAATCCATTCTCTTTGGATGAGGTTGTACCAACATCAACAACACTACCAACATCAACATTGGAATCTTCTACGATGTCAACAGCGCCATCTCAGACGGTACCAACTTATCAAACTGTTTCAGATATTCAAAATACTCAAACATCTACAACAACATCTGTCACTCTGCCCCAGATAAGTTCACTATTGACAACTTCAACTAGTATCCCTAATATTAGTACAGTCCATTTACCCTCATCACAAGTTTTAGACAACTTATCATCCCAATTACGGCACCCTTACCGTAAATTTGGGAATCTTAAATTTGACTTAAAATTTGATGACACCAAGCCAATCGAAGCATTTTTTTTCAAATATTGAACGTTATTGTGCAGCAAATAATATCGATAATTCTGCAGATAAAGTAACTGTAGCTCTTAACGGGCTCTGTCAAAATGAAAGCGGTTTAACCGCAATTGAAACGTTAAGTAATGCGGAAAAAATGGACTTTACTCTCTTCAAATCAAAAATCCAGTCTTTATTAGGCAAAACAGTAAATTACTACAAAAACCAATTTTCTTCTTTTAAACGAAAACCAGCCGAATCTTTAAATTCCACTTTTAGCCGGCTTGTTTCCGTTTATCGGAAAGCTTTTACCAGTGGAAACGAGTTATCCGAAAATGATAAACGTATGCTTATTAGTTTTTTCATTTCAAAACAGAACCCTCGCCTACGTCAACTCTTACAAGCCGAGGAGTCTGTTTTGCAATTTAATTCGGTCGCATCTGGAGCGGAAGAATTAGAAATTATATATAATCTAAATGATGCCGATAACTTTGAGATTTTTGCTATTTCCAAAACTGAAGTTAAAACTGATACCCTTCTTACTGATTTGATTGATCAAAACGCTGAATTATCAAAAACCCGTGAAAAAACAGACATGAAAATTTTTCGTTTATTAGAAAAAATGGAAACCAAGTTAAATACTTTTGAATCGCCCAATAAACCCCCTAGGCGTACATTTAAAGGAATTAATTTGTCTGAATTAAAAGGATATTGTGCATATCAAATTTTAGGCGACGGATGCAACCGTTCAGACTGTAAATACCTCCACGATAACCCCCCATCATCAGTTTTAAATTTGAGACAATGACTACCGTTGCCACATCACGAAATTTTCAATTTATCATCAAAAAATTTACCGTGTTTTATTGGTTATGTAAATGGTCTTCAATATAAGGTCGTTTGCGATTCCGGGGCCATGACAACTTGCGTCAGTTCAGATTGTGCTTTTACCGAAAACTTAAAGTCTACAAATATAAAAATTAAGGCCGCTAATAACATTTTTATGGACATTTTAGGATCAGTCGCATTTCGATTAGACATAAATCAAAATTTATCGATACCATTGAAAGACATTCCGGTCATTAATGATTTTAAGTTTGATATTCTTTTGGGTATAAATGAACTGACTCACCTTGGTTTTGAAATTAAGTCAAATAAACACGATTTTTTTAAATTAGGCAACCAAATTCTTAAATGGCAAAATATACATGATCGTAAAATTTTAAAATCAAACAACCATTATGACCTTAACCCACTTTCGGAAACTTTGATTGATATACCGAATCCATATTTTTCTTTATCGTCATCAAACGATATACTGTTTACTAATTTCGATTCACAAAAAAATTATTTTATTAATTCATGCACTTTCGAAAACACACCTTTTATAACTCTTATTATTTTTTCTAAAAGTAGTTCAGTAATTACTATTACTCCTAATGAACCACTTGGACTGATTGAACCATTTTTCGAGCAAAAAACATTAAACACAATTATAACCCTCAAAGACCATGAACAACAAAATGTTTCTCATTTTCACCTTGCTCGCCAGGAGAAATTTAAAATTCCCGAAAATTTCGAACCAAGAGTAGACTTGGGACCTTCCTTATCATTAAGTCAGAAAAATCAAATTAGTAAAATTTTGAATACTTTCAAATTTGCTTTCGCATATTCCAAAAATATTTTAGGTAAAATACATGGGTTTCGTTTCGCAATAAAATTGAAAGATAATGACTTAATCACTTATGTTCCTCCAAGAATAATTCCTCCTGGTGTTCAAGAAAAAGTACGAATAGAATTTAATAGATGGCTAGACTTAGGTTTAGCGGAAGAAAGTGACACTGATTTTAATTCTCCAACTTTGATAATTCTGAAAGGGGAGAAAAAAGAAGCACGTCTCGTAATTGATTTACGTAAGTTGAACGCAAACACTGTAATAGAAAAATACCCTATACCGTATGTCTCTAATATTTTTTATCAAATAGGCGAGCGGATCAGGGCGTCTTCAGAATATTTTATTTCTCACCTCGATTTTTAAAAAGCTTATAACCAATTGTTATTAGACCCGGAAAGTAAAAAATACTCAGGATTTAGTCTTTTCGGAAGTAGTTACCATTCTACCCGTCTACAATATGGGTTTGCTTCTGCACCCAGTTCCTGGTAAAGACTTATGTCTATAATTTTCAAAGATTTGGACCTTTTCATGTTTTTTGACGATATAATTCTTGTACATTCAACATTTAACGAACACATAAAAGTCCAACAACAATTTTTAGAAAGATGTCAATCGGTAGGCCTAATTCTAGAGCCTTTAAAATGTCACCTTTTCAAAAAAGAATGTGTTATTTTGGGTGAGAAATTAGACGCTTTTGGGCGAAAACCGTCCGACCGCCATATAAAGGCCATAATTGAATTTCCAACACCGAATAATCGAAAATTATTAAAACGCTTTTTAGGCCTCATAGGGTTTGTTACTAAACACCTAAAAGGCGCAAGTTACAGCCTAAGTGATCTTTATAAATTAACTAATCAAAATAGCCCTTTCATTTGGTCTAGTCATCATACCGAAATTTTTCAGAAGATTAAAAATCACATAACAGATCCAAATATAGGTTTAGCCCACAGAGACCCGTCAAAAAATGGTGCTAGTAACCGACGCCAGTTTAGATAAATTAGCGGGAATTTTATATAAAATAAGTGACGACAACTATGAACCGTTAGGTTATTATAGCAGACGTTTTACGCCTGCAGAAACCCGACAAAGTTCCCGCAGCCGCGAAATTTATGCGATTGCTGATTCTCTAAAAAAATTCGAGTTTTTTCTATTGGGAAATAAATTTACAATCGAAACCGATCACAGAAGTTTAATTTATTTGGTAAACGGGTCAAAATCCAAAATCTTAACCCCTCGGTTATTGAATATTTACATTTACCTTCTAAGGTTCAATTTTGATATTAAGTTTAGTAGAAACACTTCAGAATCAATAATCGCTTCTGATACGTTATCACGTGCAATCTCGTGGTCTGAACTAAATAAAGAAAACGATTTTAGCCCGTTACCCGATTATATATTACCGCTCACAATTTGCCCATTATCAACAAAAACAAATAACGACCTAAATTATGTTCGTTATAACTTACGTGAATCAACTAAAACCCCAGAAAACAATGTCGAAATTCCTAACTTTCCGGAATCAGAAGCCCTTGTGATTGCTAATCAATCAATATCAATTTCGGAATTTTTAGACCTTCAAAAACAGGATCAATTTTGTAAATTTATATTAAGCAAACTTTCACAAAAACAAAATGATTCGAAAAAGTTTAAAAATTTACCATACAGTAAAAGTACTATTAAAAAATTCTGCACTATTAATAATATTATATTTTTTAGAAGGAAAAATAACCGGAAAGTACCGGTCTTACCAGAAAAATTAACCTTAGATGCTTTAATTTATATTCATGTGACTAATTTGCATCCCGGATCTTTGGCACTCTCAAAAATGATAGAAACCTCGTTTTTTATAAAAAGTAGTCAAAAAAGGCTGTGTCTACGTGTTTCGATTGCCGCAAAAATAAAGTATCGAATTTAAAAAAACCATTGACAGTTCCCAAACGGTCCTTTTCGAGTTTTCCCTGGCAACGAGCCTACATTGACCTAGTGGTACTACCACCTGACCGCTTGAAAAAAAGGTTTTTATTGACCGCTACATGTGAACTCACGTTCCTTTTTGACGGAATCGCAATACCATCTAAAACTGACAATCACGTCAGTAAAGCTCTTTTAACCCTTATCCTTCGCCATGGCATTTTTCACAATATTGTCAGTGATTTAGGTAGCGAATTCATCGGCCCAATAATAACAAAAATATATAAAGAGCTTGGTATATACCGTATAAGAACAACTGGGTATAATTCGCGTGCTAATTTGGTCGAGCGACAACATAGGTTATACGCCGTCAATATGCGAATTTTAAATAAAGGTACCAAAAATTGGTCCGAATTTTTGCCAATTATAATTTTTCACATGAATAACATGCCGAGAGCACGTTTAGACTTTTTAACACCAACAGAGAGTGCTTATGGTAGACCACTATACTTACCCATTATAAATAATCCTTTATCATTACCCTCAACAGAATCATGGACTAAAATCGTTAGTGATTATTTTGAAGAACTTTACCCATCGTTAGAGAAATTTCAACGCTTAAGATATGACAAAAATCGAGAAAAAGACACAGGAAAAGATTATAACCTGAAAATTGGTGAAAAAGTTCTTTTCTATAAACCTAACATTTTAGGGGGAAAAGTTTATTCTTCTTATACAGGCCCGGTCGAAGTTACTAAAAAATTGAGCACTAATTCATATTAATTAACTGATAGAGCTAATGGCCATATTTACCGTAGAAATATACGGAAAATAAGACCATTAACTAATTGTATTTTGCCAGATAATAATGAAAACGTCGAAGAAAAAAACAATGAACCTAGTGACAATTTGTTAATATCACAATTACACCACCTGCGCCGTTATCGGGTCACCCTTTATCGGGTCAAAACCCGTTATCGGGTCAAAATTTTGACTAAAAATTTTCCAGCCACCCAACCTACGCACTGCGCCGTTATCGGGTCACAAAATTCATCATTAAAATGCGTATGAATCCTTTTTCTGTATTTGTTTTAACCCAATATTTGAATTTGTAGACGTCTCGATTTTTTCTCTATTTTTCGAAATATTTTAAAGGCAAGTTTTTACATCATTGTTTATATAAAAAATCAACTAGGAGTGCATAAATGTGAAATAGAGACAAAGACATATGGGAGATTCTAAAAAATCACGGCTCTTGCCGTTATCGGGTCAAATTTTCATCTTGTCAAAAACAAGTCAAAATTCCCGCTCGTGCCGTTATCGGGTCAAATTTTTCGATTTAAATTTTCTAGATAATCCGCCTACGCCCTGCGCCGTTATCGGGTCAAAACCCGTTATCGGGTCAAAATTCTTCCTCAAAATGTTGACCCGATAACGGCGCAGGTGGTGTATTTGAATCCTAAAAAACGACTTATACTGTATATGTTAACGTCCGTTAACACAAAATATTTTTTGTCTATTTTTCCAACACTGGTTACGATTACCTAGTTACGCTTTATTTTTTGAAAATTTATCAAAGAAACTTTTAAATATCAAAATGTAAATAAAAAAAAACAATTAATATATTAGAAAAAAAGCATAAAATTTACAGTAAAAAGTTAAAAAAAAATTATTACATTTTTTTGGTCAATTAATATAGGCTAAGGTCAAAAGATCTGAATTGAAAAAAAAAATTAATATTGCTCAAGCAATTAAATTTTATTAAAGCCTTCTTGAAAGATCAATCATCAAAAGTTCAGAACTTTAAAATTCTTAAAATTTAAGACACAAATTCATTAAGTCAAACAATAAAAAATTATGTCTTCCATTAAAATTAAGCAATTTTTTCGATTTCGAAGAAAATACACTTTTCAGGCTTCAGTCTACTTATACAAATTATTTCGGCAAACATGAAATTAAAACACCGAATTTTTTGCATATTTTTTTTGCCAATTATTGTGCACATTTAAGCAATCGACAACAAGAAGCCACTAGATAAATTTGTACCGAACATAGGAGTTTACATTGAACGATTATCAACTCCAGAAGCCTTCGTTCGAAAAGAGAAAGTTCGAATTCAATTGGAAAATGTTTTTTTCGAACCCATGCAACACAACTGTGTCTCAAATGTTTTCGGGACAAACGTGCGGTGGTACTAAATTCGACATCTATAAAACTTTTGCCAAACAATCGATAAACTCATGCTTGAAAATGTTTCAAAACGAAAGCGAAGGAACGCTTATTTTAAATTTTGGTCGTGAAAAGCGACAAATACTACCCTTTATTTCCGGTGCGTTGTTAACCGGCATCAGCGGTTTCTTAGGGCATAGGTCAGAATTTACAAACTTGAAACAAATAATCTTTGACAACAATGTAGAATCAAAGAAAACTTATTTAAAACTTTCTGAAAATCAATATGTATTAGCAACAAAAATTAATGCGGATCATACCGCTGTTCAACGAATGGCGGAAAACACCTGTAGACTCGCGAACGGTCTCAAACTTTTTTCTACAGAACAAAAACTAAACCTTTTATTTAATACCTATAAAGAAAATCTAGAAGAACTTTTGATTAACGTTATTCATCAGCGTATTCCACCAAATTTAAGACTTATTTCACAAATTGTTAATTCATGTATGGACCTACAAAATACAAAAATTAGCCGTAATTTAGCGCGGAAGTTTTGTTTATCCGTGATATTTTCAGACAATTTTAATAGCGACATAAATTTTTAAGGGGTTTCGTTCAATAACTCAATAAACGAAATTTCGGTTCATTGGGAAGTTAAAATCCCTCTGATGGAAAATGCAGATTATTTATCAATTTACAGAATCACCAACTTAGGAATTATTCGTGACAATTATTTGTTTAAAACAAACCTACCAATTAAGGTAGTCAACCTGAATAATAACTGGTACGTTACTAACGAAAAATCAAAAATTATTAGTTTGATGAATTTGAAATCGAATAAAAATCAACTAGCTTGTTTCAAAGCAATTATAAAAAAATCTAAAGACACCAAAAAATTCTGTAGGTTTAATAAATCCTTCACAAACATACCTTGTATGTTTGTTAGGGTGGCCGGGGGTACCTTGATTACCTCAAATAAGGGTCAGTTTTTAGGGAAAAATGGTACCAAAATATCGTTTCCCAATAAGTCATCTATTTTAATAAAAGAAAAAGGCAAATTTGCCTGTAAAAATCGTAATACGGCTATAGCTATATAGCTATAGCCGTATTACGATTTTTACAGGGAAATTTGCCTTTTTCTTTTAATATAACATTTTTCGTTAATATTACGCCAAAACATTCAAAAAAAATATTTGAATATAGCCTAGTTAATATTCCACCAAATAATATACACAGGGTGCGCAGTTATCTTGCGAGCAGTTATCTTGCGAAAATTGCCGCTCGTACGCTTATCTTGCCACTTTTCAGAATTTTATTTTTCGAGATTTATAATATTTATATGATATGCACTGAGCAGTTATCTTGCGAAAAAACGCTTATCTTGCGACTTTTCAAGGACCAAGTTCGCAAGATAACTGCGCACCCTGTGTAATTGAATCCGACTTCAGCAAAATAAATGATACCGTTTTAAATCTTACAATTAACGACCAATTAATTAAGGAAAATCACAACTCTATTACATTGAGAAATCATGAATTGCTAGTAGGAAATGATTCAATTACACTATTTGTTGGAATACTTTCTTGTGCACTTAGTACGATTTTTTTCTACTATTTATGTAAATACACAAACTGCTCAAATTTTTGCCTACACAAGGTAATTAACCGTTTTTGTCCGTTTACTGATCGCACATATACTGAAGGCGGTCGACCTGACACTAATTCAATGTCTAGGCGACGCTCATTTCGCGAATTTCTCCCAGATACAATTTTTTCGGGAACTTTAGAGCGTTCAGGCACGGTATAAAACATACCACATATAACCATAGCACATATACTTTAATAAACTTTATTTGTTCTTTTTGTTACCCTATCACTTATTAACCAGATTTCTTTATTTTATTGCAAAAAACTAAAAACTTTGTATAAAACTTATTTTAAAATTAAAAAATAATGGAGGAAGGGGTTGTATTATGTTATTAGTCCAAACTTATAATGACAGTTATGACTTATTCTTAAATTTGTTCTGAACACTTTTAATATTTACCTCGAGTATATAATCATCTGAAAAACTCACATTATTATTCTGAGAAAAACGAAAAACAATAAAATAGATTTATACAGAATCAAGAGTATTGCCATTCCAATAATGTGCTGAACTAAACGTAGTTTTTTCTTGCAAAATGCAAGAAGAAAACGATTCATTTAGAAAAACACTATCTAGGCAATTACTCGAAAATAGACTATTAATGTTGCAAATACGCAAATTTGGAGAAACAAATTTTGCATCAACATCAAGTAATAAATTATCTATTTTCAAAGCATATTCAGAAAATTTTTATTTTAAATGACATACCATTCACGTTTTTATGGTCCTTTACCGCTATACAGGCACGTTAAAATATTAAGATTATCATTTTGGATTGCAACTCCCTCAAATTTTACTTGAATTAAGCCTGAATTAATCATTATTACAAAATAAAGTATCATTGACATCCAATTTAGTGCATATTACATTTAGTTCCTCATGAAAGCGGACCGAGTGTGGTAATTTAGAAAGAGCTAAATTCCCGATTTTTTAATCAACTTGAGTCATAAGTTTTTCAGCATAGTTATCAAAAATAATCTTATTCATGCAGTGCATCACATAAATGACTTGTAACAAAATCTAGTTTATTGTCCAGGGTTTGAAATAAGGTACCAATTTTCACAATTTTCTTGTCTAACACTATAAATTTGTTAGCATTGGGTTTGAAAAAATTGTAAATCGAAGAACTTGCTGAAACTGACTTTTCATCAATTGAGGTAACTGCTAACGCAGTAGTCAAAACACCTCGTGTTTGCCGGTGATTAACATTAAAAGTTTGAAATGCTTCAATATAGCGAGGGTAACTGTGCTCATGTGGTGACTTTCGGATAGCATAACACGGGTATTCTGCCATAATTTTTGATACATTAAAACTAGCGCAAGGATTTGGGACTATTCTACTCCAGGCAATGTCCAGTTGATTGAATAATAGTCAGTACCATTACCAACGTTTGAAATAGCTAATCCTACATTTGGATATACTTTTTGTTCACTCAAAGAACCAACAAAAAGAAATATGTTCATTCTCTTCATTTTGAGGTTCTTGAAAATTATCTTGAAAATTATTGTTTATTTTAAAATTCTCTGAAAGATATTGTGTGTCTTTTTTGAGAGGTGTTATCAGTTTTATATTGCGACGGTAGTGGACGGCAGTGGACGGCAGTGAACGGCAGTGGTCGGACACTTGATTAAGTACGTATCTTGGAATAATTGCTTCGCAATGACAAATGGGCCATCGTAATTATTGCTTAATTTACCATTTTTTATGTTTGGTTTATAAGTATAGCATAATTGACATGAAAATTGGTCAATTCCAAATTAGATAGGTTACCTTCTGGTATTTTGTTTGTCAACCGCTTGTAGCGGTCATAGTAGTGATTCATTAGCGTGGAGCGTAATTTATTTACATAATTATTAATCGCTGTAAAAAATGATTCATGGTAAATTTCGCTGTTAGTAATCAATTTATAAGGAATATAAATAATCAATTATTATCGAATTTATTACTCTTATATTACTTTTTTTTATCTTCGATCATATGAACAAATTTATTTTATTTTAGTCATCCGCTATTTGAGTTCCATTTTACGTTTTAATCATTTTTTTTATTATTTTATCAAGATCATATTTCATACCACTTTGATTTTTTTTCGGAAATATACTCTTATCGGCGATATTATTTTCGTTAATAATAGCTTGAATCTTGGCCCTAGTTGAATCTACTTCTCTAATTGAAAAATAATACAATTTCTCTAGATCATCTGCGAACGTAGAAAACATGCCCAAAATTATTTTAAACTTATTTGCTTTTCTAGCATTATCTCTTTGTACATGACACAATTGATCTTTACCATTACGTATTACGCGTTTAAACGTTCATTTTTGATAAATTTTAAAATCTACGATAGTAATTCTCGGGTGGTAAATTTTGCTCCATTTTTTAGAATTTTTCTTTCACCAAAATATGTGTCGGTTTAGTCGATACTATTTAAATTCAACTCGCAGGAGTCACCAGGGCCGTGTGGCACAGTTTCTATTGTAAAATGAGCAAAATAAACAACTGAGAAATAATATCCAAATTGAATTTATTTATTTATTTTTATACTGAGTAAAAGGTAGAAAGGCAAATATTGGAATAAAAGAAAGAAAAATCAATATGTGTATAGAATGAATAAATTTTAGTATTATACCCTATAATTTATACGTATAACTTATACGTATGTAAATTACTTTGTCCCTAGGGCGGTATGCACCTAACCCTAACCTTAATATTATACGTATATAAATTACTTTGTCCCTAGGACGGTATGCACCTAACCCTTTAGGTTAACCTAATTATTATACGCATATAGATTACTTTGTCCCTAGGGCAGCATGGTGAGGCACTCGAAAATTTAAATCTATGGTTAGGCGCTGTTCGGACGCCATAACCCTAGTTTAAATTTTCCGTGAAACCTCACGTGTTCAGGACTTTGTCCCTAGAACGGTATGCACCTTACCCTAACCCTAACCTTATTATTATAAGTATATAAAATACTTTCAAATTTTTTTCGTCAAATTTTGACGAAACTTAATTAAAAAAAAATATGATCTCAAACGCAGACGTCTTTCTTTTTTTGACGATAGGCGTTGACGAAACATTTTTGACGTGAAAACTTTTTGACGAAATAACTTTTTTGACATTTTGTTTTTTTGACGAAAATTTTCATTGACGAAACGCTATTTAACCATCAGAATAAGAGCTTTTTTTGAAAAAAGTAGGGTTTTCTTTTGATCGATTTCTCCCAAATAAACAAGTGCTCAAATGTTCATAATTATACTCAGCTACAGATTTTCACTTGATCTTCTTAAAATTTCATTTTTTTGCAAAACACTTGTTTGGTATTTTTTGGTGAGCCAAAGAAGTCAATTTTCACCAAAAAAATGTTTTTTTAAGAAATTGGACGTCTCCTGTTAACTACTTCTCCCAGTTTTGTACATTTTTGAATTAATGTTTTATAACCAAAAGACGTAGTTTGAATATGAGTTTATATTTTTTTTTCTCTACCTTAAAAAATCTTAACCCAATGTGGTTAAATTCAAGCCTGAAAAATCAACTGACTATTCATAGTCAGTTCGGCTAAGAAGAGTTAAGTAACATATTTGGCGTTTTGGAGTAAAACAAACGATATTTAAACGTATTTGAGAAAATCAGGAGATTTCCATACGATTATCGAAGAAAAAATTTGAAAAAAAATGATTCAACTCCTAGATATGCCAAAACCATATCTTTATCCCCAATTATCACGTGACACAATGATCTTTGGCAAAAATAGGCTTAAATTTGAATATTTATTTTTTCAAGCTGAACAAAACTGTATTAACTCGTCCCCGTGCGCGAAAAGAAATAACCCCGTCCCCGTCATCTGTCTGCAATTTGCAGACAGACTTTAAAACGCTATCAAGACCAAACGCTGTAATTTTTCAAATTGATTTTTTTTTCTGTGGTATGCGACAAGTATCCTTCATCTATTAATAGGTTGAAATTTCATAATTTGAATACAGATGTAAGTTCAAAGCGGCATTATAAGTACGCCTTCGATTTATCAATGTTTTTTTTGTTCTTTTGTATTTTCTAGCCAAACGGTAGGTGATTTTAAAATAAGATTTTCACCAAAAGAAGGTAAACACATGGTGCTTGGTTTGATAGCAGAAATTTTTTTTTGTCAAACATCGAATCATGCCGTGGACGGAACTAAACGGTGCGCGTCTGGCCGGACATGTGTAGCGCGCAGACGGAAATAATCATAAATCCCGCTACAGACACTTCCGGAAGCTCTAATTAACACTTTTTCGTTATAACTTTTTGAGCTCTACATTTTGGCCAAAACAGTTTTTATTTAAAAAAAATTGTCCCTGAGGTTACTTTACCAAGCGCCAGTGATGTGCACTAATTGTTAAATTCTGTAATTTATGTCATATTCTCGCTTAAGACCTTTCCTGATATCATAATTTCATTTGTGAACTGTATCACAAAATAAAAATCATATAAAAACGGCTGAAATATGTTCAAATTTACGATTTCGCAAAAGCGCCGCAAAAAATAAGGTGAAAATGCCCTAAAAATTGCGCTCGTGTTTTTTTTTGTGAGAAAAATACAAATAATTTGTTGTCGATGTTTCAAATATAATAAAGAGAATTAAATTTGAAACTGAAGGATCAAAATCGGATTAATTTTGGACAATAAATACATATATTTTTTGGACAAAATACATGCGTCGAGCACAAATTTTGAGAAAAAAAAGGAAAAATCGTTCTCGGTTTAAGCCGTTTAAAATCAAAACTAGACCAAGAAATATTNGGACAAATGTCCTTTAATTTTACACTAGCCAAATTGGATTACCGTGTCAAGTACTTCTTTTATGCTTATTTTATCTATACAGAACTGTCAGATTCTGCCTCGACCAATTGCGCCAAAGTAAACCACATCGCTGGTTAAATACTCGGACACAATTGGAAAAGGGGGAGATTAAAATGTGACTTTTTTTGATACACTAGGTTAGCCTCTAGGCGCCTAGCCTTATTTGCCCATTTCAATAAACTATGGAACCGGATGCAGATTGTTATATATAGTATATTATTATGTTTTACCACCTAACCATTTGACTTAACACATTTTTTCCGAAAAAAGGTGTTAATTCAAATGCAAATTGTTAAGCCAAATGCAAACTGTTAAGCCACATGGGTAGTGCGTAGGTTAAAACCCTGGAAAACTTGAAACTATAAAAAATGATATAAAACAATATAATGAACGAAAAAAATCCAAAAAAATTGTTATACACCGCCTGAGGGTTTGTCAGGCCACTATCTGCTCCCAAAACCGGCCTGATAAACCCTCAGGCGGCGTGATAAACCTCAAGGGCGTAGGCGGAAATGCTGGAAAAAAAACGAAAAAAGGACAACAAAAGGCGCAATCGGATAAGGTCGAATATATAAATGGTCGAAACCCAGAAAAGGTCGAAAATAAAAAGTCGAAACACCGAAAAGGTCGAAAATGACTCAAAAGGTCGAAACCTGAAAAGGTCGAAACCTTGAAAAGGTCGAAACCTGAAAAGGTCGAAACCTTAAAAAGGTCGAAAAAATGAAAACGTTTTATTTTCGGTATTCTAAATTCATCTAGTTATTCCTGATCGGGTTTTTGTATTTCGACCGGAAATTGAGACCATGAGCATAAATAATTAATTTAGTTATTAATGATGCATAGTTAACCATCACTATTTCGCTTATTTGCAGTTTACCGCTAGTTATTGGTCCCACTATTTCACAGAGATCACGCTTACGCATTGCGAAGTTAAACGCCATTTGGATTTTTCACACATATGGGAATTTTCTATTAATCTAGTTAAATTGTTGTGAATTATTGAACTTGAGTGTCTAATAATACATGTACTGTCCCCATCCCCGAAACGTCCAAAACTATATTATTTACTTACTTACTTAGTTAGGTTTTCTCAAAAACAAAACTGTTTTAGAACCGTACATACTGTATGTAACAGAACCTTTGTTTTTGAATCATATGCCTTGGAAACGCTGTACTTACCATATCTATTACATTACCATAGGTATGACATTTATATGTATAAAATCGAATTAATTTTGTTTATAATTAACGTTTTGCTTTCTCCAGTTTAAAACGAAAAAAAATATTGAGATTCTTGTTATTTTTTTTTTATTCTGGACAATAAATTTTCGGCCTTTTTTAGGTTTCGACCTTTTCAGGCCTTGAACCTAAAAAGGTCGAAACGCTGGTATGATAGAATACAGAAAAGGTCGAAACTTCTAAATGGTAGAATACAGAAAAGGTCGAATTCGACCTTTTCCACATTTCGATCTTTTCACCCGTTCGACCTTATCCGATTGCGCCCAAAAAAAGTGTTAATTCAACTGCAAACTGTTAAGTCAAATTCAAACTGTTAAGCCAAATGGTGTTAAGTCAAATGATTAGGTGGTGTATATTATGCAACCCAGAGATGCAAAAGTTCTGTTTTTTTGCAGAACGTGAAAATTTCAGAACAGAACACCAATAGAACAAAAGAACGCAAGAACACCGTTCTGGGCCATTTTTCCATCACGAGACAGAACGGTCATTTAGAACGTTTTTTGTTCTATTTAAAAAAAAACGCTCAACAATGCGTTCTATTGACATCACACAGAAATCGGAGAACCATCACAAAATAGAACGAGCGTTCTGTTATATTTTGTTTTGTTCTGAAAATTAGAACAGAATTGTTGAATGTCTGATGCGACCTTTTAAATCAGCATCAGAAATTTCTTCAAAATGATTATCGTGAGTTACGATTCGTAAGTACTCGGCGTATCATATGAATTTCCGGCGTTTTTCCTTCCTAAGTTCTAGATTTGTAGTTAACAATAAAAAGAGATACCTTTTGATGCTAGAGAGCATTTTCACCGTAAAATGCATTTCAGAGTTAAAAATTTTCTCAAGTGGCTAAGTGAGCGGCTTCTTATTTTTATTCTAAAATTCGTAAAATATATAAAAATATATAAAAATAAAAAAAAACGTAATCTCCCCATCTTGACAATACAAAAGTAAACATGGCAGGAATTCACGTGAAACGCCGTGTAGATACGATTTATACCAGTTCAAAGTTTGAACTTGAAAATTTGAACTTCAAATAGTTCATAAATAAATGACACACTCCTTTTTCGGACGATTTTTCGGGCAAAATGGGGCTATTCTAATTGAACGATTGATCCTTTTTGTGACGGTGCTCCTTTTTCGGACGCTATTTTTGAGAACCCAAAACGTCCGAAAATGGAGTAAGACCTGTAAACTTTATGTATTCTCTAGCACATTATGTTTTTCACTTCTTTGACACCTTTATCAAACGCAAAATTCAGTAAAAATAATATTAATTTCATTTTTCGCACTTTGTCAAATTCAATCTTGAAAAATACTGGATACAATTACAAATTTTAACATTGTAATATCATATTATTAACGACAATGAGTAAGTATTGCCGACGGTTTTTTATAGACCAATGTGTCCTGGACAGTACCGAAAACGTTTTATGATCGATTTGACATACAAAACGATGATGTACTAGTTTTCCCCTTTTCTTCATAATATTTTCTGCAATATTTTTAGACATAACTTAGGTCATTTTAAACAGTTCTAAAGGGCAGTTACGCCTGCCCAAATGATTATGTCATTTCTGTAGTTCATTTTTTTTCGAACAAAAAAAATGATGATGATAGATTGTAAGGGATCTTACGGAGAAAATAAATCGTGAAAAAATCTGCGAATTTTTGAGGCATTTTTAGAAGCCAAAGTAAGATTTTTTTTGCCGAAAATGGGTCACGTTCTCGCACGTTTCAGAAACGATTAAGGCTGGGTATTTCAAACAGATTTTCTAAAAATTAAGGCGCGTCTTGGCGTACAGGGGGTCTGGTTATAAGGTCAAGCCCCAAAAAAATGACTTGACCTTAATGCAAGAAAAAAGTCCAAAAAGATATGATTTCTATAAAAAAAAATTGTTACCCGTGTTTTACCCGTGTCGTTCTAAACGTATATGTCGAGTTCTAAATTTATAGCCAAAAAAAGTGAAAAAAGACATGATTTATCTTGAAAAAAAAATGACTTGACCTTAATGCAAAAAAGATGACTTGACCTTATAACGGTCACATCTTGTGACCTTATAACCAGACCCCCTGTACTCTACTTTTCTAGGGTCAATTTTGGCTGATTAATAAAAATATTGTATTTCCAGGTTTCCTTAGGGCTACTGGGATTTTAATATCAATTTTTGTTTTTTGAAAAAATGAAATTACAAAAAAGCGAAGCTGGTAAGCAGTGTTGGAAGCGTTGAGCGTTGAACGAATTTTCTTCCGGAAGTTTTGGGAGCGTTGGGTGTTGGGAAAAATTCAAGCGGTGGCCAACGCTCAATTTTTTTTCGACGCTCAACGCAATTTTTTACTGTATGTATGCTGGGTAAAAGCAAGACAACTCTTCGAGATGTTCTCTTCTTGTTTGAAATAGTTGGGCGTTGAAAAAAATTCAAGCGTTGGGCGTTGAGGAAATTTGGAGCGTTGGCCATCGTTTTCAACACTGCTGGTAAGAACTTTACTTTAACTCCCAGGGGGAAGTGTGTGTATATAAACACACAACTTGTTTTTTGTCGATTTAAGGGATATGGAGGCCCCGTAGGGCAAAACGGGTATTGGTGACCCCCCTCAACTTTTCGAGAAAATTCGATTGGCGGTGTTATTTTTTGCGTAGGTTGAAGATTTCAAACAGCTCTCTAGGGGGCCCTGGTGGCCCAAATCAATTTCTGAATAGTCAGATCTACAACTTGGTTTTACCAGTTTTTTTAATTATTGCGAATTATTGTGATTTTTTCAAGTGTGTATATTCAATATATACACACATTTCCCCCTACGGGTTCCCAAAAACTCCTTCCCCCTGAGAGTTAAGGTACTGAAAAATTAACAATTTTGCTGTTTGTAACGTGTTTTAAAATCTGGAAGTCTTTATTCAATCGAAACAGGACGTTTTTATAATTTGGTTAGCATATCATAAATACGATCATCGATGTTCAGTTTATTCGACGAAATTGAAAAGGCAGGTCGTAACGCTTACCATCGCACACAACTATTACGGTGCCATCATGACAGGTATGGTAAGCAAAGTCGATTTTCGAAACAGCGTCTGGACTGAAAGTTTTTTCGATATAATCGACGTCTTCAATCTGCCGTTGAAGATACAGACCAAAAATACCAGTTTTTTCTTGAATTGCGAATCCAGAGCCATAATCTGGATTTCGCCGAATTTTATCCTGATCTTCAAGACCATCAATTATCGGCTTGGATTCATCGATTAGCTCACGTGACACAGCCTCCGGAAAATGGACAGGCGCAATATATTCTACTGGTACACCGTCAATCGTTTCATGTTGCCAAAAACTATTAATCGTCACTTTACTCCCCGGCCCCTCGACATAATCGACACTGTTGAAATTCAACGTTTTTGGAACAAAAAGGACGTTTCTGAGCAATACACTACCCATCATCAAAGAATTAAACATCATATTCCGATCCACCCGCATATTATGAACGTTAATTACACCATGCGCAGTGCGGGAACAAGGGCAGGTCGAAAACGATCGCAACTCATCAAAATAAGTGTGTGGCTGTAAAAATACATCCTTGAACCAATCAGAAAATATGAAATGATCGGTGAACTTGGCGGTTTTATTGTCTGAATCGGAAGCGCTGGTTGTTGGACGGGCTGTTTGATTTTCGGTGGCTGTTTGACTTTCGGTGGCTTTTTCGTTTTTTGACTCTTCCGGGTTTTCTTGGACATCTTCAAAAGAAGACTTACAAAATGCGTTGTTCTGGGCTGCTAGACCTTGGCGAAATGACTTGAATCGTTTATCAAATGGATTTTCTTCCACAACTTTCACGGGATCCTCATGCTGAAGAGAATCAAGATCACGGAGCAAATTCTTCAAGCTCTTCGTTCCGGCGGCCGCACAATCATCAACACCATTATCATCTTTGGGCCCGCCATTCCCAAGCTCCTCACTTTTTATGTGATCCAAGACGAGTAAGAAGACCTCGTACAAAACACGATGCATATTGTACAAAGTACCAGGCAATGCATCATGGAAACAAAAACCGTTATCTTTTGAATGATCAACGGAAAGAAAGGGTTTATGGGTATATTCTCGCGAACACCCAGCTCCCGGCATAAATTGTAACACAAACAAGCCTCGTATTTCTGGTTCGTAAATGTTTTTTCGTAACAATTTGGCAAATTCCGGAACCCAGATACCACCCTTCATATTATCAAACGAATCCGAATCAGCAAAACCAAAAATTGACAACAAAAACTTCAATTGAGAAAAGAAGACCATCATCTTGTCGGTGTGATCGACCATCAAAGAACACATCAATTTGCGTGGATGGAAATTATCATACAGACTCTCAAATCCAGATAAGTTAAAACGATACACATAATCGTTCGGTGAAACAAAGTTCCCGTCGGCATCAACTCTTTCACGATTTTCGGGTGGATTTTCAACAAATCGCAACACTTTCGAAGCCAAGCAATTATCGTCGCCAACAATATCTGGACAAATGGTCTGCTCAAAGAAGTTCGTAATGAAAACGCCTACCAGCCCGTGATACAATGACATAATCGCCGGCAACTCATCCTCGGCCAAGTCCTTCAATTTTATAAATTCGGGAACTTTCTCAAACGCCAACTCCCTAAGTTGAGAAATGAGCGCTTCACGTGTCTGGTAGAGATAATTGGACTCGCCAAAATTATCGATGGACGCATGTCGCCCGAAACTGTTGAAATTCAAATGCTCACGAATATCTCGTCGATGTTTTAATTCCGATGAATATTCTTCCATGCGCTTGATTTCCTGATAATGCATGGCACTTCTCAATGACAAGCCGCGCAACCGGGGAATTAATGGACGGAGTAAATCATCGTGCAAAGTCATCGTGCCGTCAATGAAAGGTCCAACTATAATACATACAATATTTAATCGATAAATTATGGCCTAACCGTCTCGTAGAGGTTAAACGCCAGAACTTGGTCATAACAACACGGGCTTTATGGTACTCATACGATCACACTTTTTACGGTGAACAACAATACAACACTTGCCGGCGCCGATTTTATTCAAGAAAAAAGAATAAATAAAACTTCTGCACGAAAAGGAGGACTCGGATGAAGGCTACAAAAACACATACCTGTCTCGACGGGCTTCTCACAGTCAATTGAAGTTCCAACATCAGCATCCGGTATGACCGGAGTCAAGTACACGGGTTCATCATTTGATACGCCTACATGACGCCATGGTTCCATCAAATCGAGTGACCGACGCGTTTCATCGTCTTCCAGCAATGTTCGTTTATTGATGTCGTCGTCCATCCAGTGGTTGTCGAGTCGCTAAGTCAACTGACCCAAAAACAAGAAAACGACGATTTTTATACAAAAACAAGTTCATATTCTAGAACAATTTTACTTAAAAACAAAAACAAGTCTGAAAAAGACTCTAAAAACAACAATGTGATTTAATCACCTTTTATACTGCATAACAATATTCAAAATATTGGAAATTTTAACCATTTTAAAAAAATAAGAACCCCTATACACTTTAAAAAAAATACATAGGGTCTAAATTTACAAAAGTGTACATATATATATATATATTTAATATATATATATNCCTCCAGGTAGATAAGGTAAAAAATTGTGGTAAATAGGATGCTCTCAAAATTAAGCTACATATACTATGGACAATAGTATTTTGGAGCCAAATCATCTTCTAAAATCAAAAGGCCATTACTTAGAAAGGCATTCTGTTATTTTTGTGGGAAAAAGCGTTACGAAATGACGTCATGATCCAAAAACATTACGTTAAAAGTTAACTTAAAGACTTTTTCAGCTACGCTTAAATAAAGGAATCACGAAAAAACTACATTTAAGGGTAAAAAAGCTCAAAACGGTCACGAAATGACGTCATGACCTCAAAGCGTTACGATTTTTGAGCAACAAATCGTAACGCTTTGGGAGCGGGGACTGTACATTTAAGTTTACAATGGTATATCGCAGTGATTTTCAAACACGAAAAAAAATAAGTAATGTTATCACTTTTTGGTAACGTTGTCTGAGAGCGCGTCTGAGACCTATCATTGATGTTTTTTGACCACACTCGGCCAATCAACGAAAGGCAAATCACTGAAAGGCGATTTCTTTCTTTTAAAATATTTTTGTATTACAGTACTCACCCTCTTAAGTGCCGCACTTTCCGCTAAACAATTCTTCGCGTTTTAAAATCAGGACGATATAGCATCGTGTTCTAAACATCCTTTTATTTTTAAATTTTCGGATTAAAGAAAAATAATAAATAATAATAATTAAGACGTCAAACTTGCCAGGAACTTATTCTGAAAAATGTATTGCTTTTCTGACTTAAACGTAATTTTACGTGGGAATTTTGCGCGTTATTTATCATCAGATCACGTAAATGATGTTCGTTAAAAAACATTTCGAAACATGAATACTAAAACAATACAAGATCCAAATTATTTGGACCAAATAATAAAATTTAAAAACACAAAATAAAAACTTTTTGTCAAATGACACAATTTGGTTGGTTTCTCTTGGAAGACTAACGCCATTTAAACATTATTACGAATGTAAAACATTAATTACATTTGCAGATGTGGCCCGTTCAAAACACTATTTATGATCAAATTTGACGCCTAATTTGAATAAAGTCAGATGGCTGTTTTAACTTTGCCCCATGTTGACGTGATATGCAATGTGAACTCAGAAAATTATAAGTTACGGTCATATATACGGTACATGCTGTACTTATGTAAGTAGGAATTACATAAAAGTACCGACAAATTGTCTGAAAGTTTTACGTATTTTACCCTTGCTATAAGGTGGCAGTTGAAAAAAAGTTTGAAAGACCTTGTAAGTTACAAGTTGTAAACATATAAAAACCGAAGTTTGTTGCACTTTATTTGAAAAAAGCTGTCTCTGAGATAAAGTGTAAAAATAAACCATTTTATCGATTTTTTCATCAAAAAGAGCTAAATTTGACCCATAGAAGCGTAGTGCAAAAAAGAACCACGTCCCTGTTTTACTTGATATATCATGATACCAATTTAGTTGGTGGCTGGGTTGGTGGCTAGGTTCATTGCTAAAAAAAGTACAATCCCGACTTTCTTGATGTGCACGAATTCTTTGATGTGGAATTTTTCCGCAAAAAATTCAAGGCTACCAAATCTTAAATTTCAAATAATCAAAATAAAAATATAGATTACTAAATTTTGCCTCGACTCAAAATGTACCGTTTGAATCCGAAAATCTAAGCCAAAAAGTTGTCTGACAAACCAAATGTACCATGATGACCGACTGTCTTTATGTGCACGTTTTTTTCGGAAACGCATTATGCACATCAAAAAGGTCGGGACTGTATTCGATTACAAAAACCGAACCCACATATGACAAAGCATTATTGATAATTTACAGAAAATGGATACGTTTAGGAAACTGGGAAGTCACTTTAAATTGCGTTGTTTGTTTGTATCTCATTGGTAATAGTACCTGGATTACCTGATATTACCTGGATTAGGGACATTATGTGGTTTTCAAGAGCGTAATGTGCGATTAATTGATATAGACCAGATTCGTCTAGTACGAAACAAATGGCTGTTTATCAACTTGAGCACCAATTGAGGTCACTATTAACCCTCAATACTCACCATAACCCAATTAGCAAAATTTACAGATTTTTATCATCACGTTATCGTTTACCGTCAGGTCCTGAAGTTCAGGTGCATTAATTAATTTTGCAAACGTATACGATCTAGTGGTATTTCTATTTGAGAAAGTAATTTTTGATTCATATGTTTTTTTACTCAACCCAAGACTGCTGAGTCACATATAATGACGCATCATTGTCCTCCGAAATACGTTGTTCTCATTGGCCCGTCTCCGCTAGACGTGTAAAAATAAATTAGAAGGCATTCTGGCAACAAATTTTGAATGTTATATGACATAACTTATGTAGTTAGCTAAGCACTCGACCCTTAACAAAATGCAAAAATGGGTTAAGTTATGATAATCGTATTTGCATTTGAATTTATAGCAATGGCGGCTGGAAACGTACCCTATGTTGAGAAATTTTGGCCATATTTGGCCCTATTTTCACGTGATATCCAAAACACATTTGCCTTTGAATGAACATTTTGTTATTCTTTATATGGTTTCAACCCACGGACTAACCAATAGAATCAACAGTTTGCATTTTAATTAACATTTTTTTGGAAAGTGTCGTGATAATTCAAACGTTTAGTGGTCTACACGGTTAGATGTACCTCATACACAATTATGAAAATATATAGATATTTGTTCTAGCGTAAAGTAAGACCTATAAGGTCAAGGTCCAAATAATGACCTTAGACCTGATATAATTTATAGCAATGTTAGAAACATCTCTCGTTCACTCTTAATTGGTACTGGTTTTATATAACAAACAAAGCTGCAAAATATATATCTAGCTATAATTTCTAGGATAAAGTTATCATCTTATTAATGACCTTGCCGTTAGAATCTTAGTCGCCAAACACAAATTTGGGGTAATGTTGTCTTGGTCAGTTAATGATTTTTAAATTATACTAAATCAAGACTGCTTGATAAAACGAACAATTATTCCCCCAACGTTTAACCGTTAAAGTCAAAACATCAACTGTATGCACCTTTTTAAATGTCGTAAATGACCAGCGAGCCGCCCGCAAGTTAAATTTTAAAGAAAACGTGACTCATGGGTAATTTAGGTTTAATGAACACTCCAATGAAACCAAAATCCAAATGGGTAAAATCGTGACTAAGACCTAGCTTTCACCATAATTCGACCACCAAGGATTAACCAAACAATCATGGCAGTGGTTAAAAATTGACGTCGCCCGTCTAGAGATGTTCCGACAAACATTTTTGCCAATATTTCCTAGTCACAAGGATCTACGGATACCATTTTGGATAATGTATACTAAACATTTATGAAGGGAGTGGTTATAACTTATAACTTATAATGCCCAGGTTTGAAAGTCTAACATTACCTTAACTCTTAGGGGGAAGGAGTTTTTGGGAACCCGTAGGGGGGAAATGCGTGTAAATAAACACGCACTTAAAATATTCACATTAATTCGCAATAATTCAAAAAAACTGGTAAAACCAAGTTGTAGAGCTCGTCAAGCTACGTCGATCTGACTATTCAGAAATTGATTTGGGCCACCAGGGCCCCCTAGAGANCTGTTTAAAGCTTTAATAAAAAGTTTCATTAAGTCGAAAAAAAACTGTAAATCCGAAATGACGGCACTAAAATTTAGGTCTAAAAATATATTTTTTTCCAAAAAAAATTGACGATTTTCATATTTTACAGATAGTACTTATTTAACCTCGTGCGAAAAATATAGATTTTAATAACTCTCGGATAATATGAGAGACCTTATCATAACTATCTCGTGTAGTAGGCGGTCAAACATCTGTGCTAAAATGCCGTCGTATAAATACCAAATATCAAATCTTGTTTTCGTATGTGTTTTTCAACAAGAATTTTCTGTTTACTGTCTGCATTCTACAAAGCTTGCGCAATAACGCCCTTAAAAAATGTTGAATTACGTCTAAATGATTTTGACACGAAGATCGGGCGCGCCGTTTTGAGCGTGTTACGTTTTTGACTTGCGTAAATGTAAAATCACTGATTGATTTGACGGAATCGTTATTTATGTTTGACACGTTTGACTTGAAAATACCTACCCTCATTTTTTTACCCATCGAACATGTTACGTGGCGAACAGCAAATGAATGTTTGTCAAAACTTCACTTGTCATATTGGAACTATATTCCTAAACTATAGAAGATAAGAAATCCGGGAGTACTTTTAAAAATAAATAAAACAATTCAAACAAATACAGGGGGGTCTGGTTATAAGGTCAAGCTCAAAAAAAAATGACTTGACCTTAATGCACTCCAAAAAATGACTTGACCTTATAACCAACCAGAAATTTTTCTTCATAATAAGACCTTAAGGTCTAAAGTGCTGGGAGAAAACCGGAAATTTTGTTCAATATTTGATTTTCCACAAAAAATTATGGTCTTCACTCTAGGAAAATGTTAAAAAAACACTATTTTCTAGAAAAAAAAGTGTAAAAAGACATGATTTCTATAAAAAAAATTATTACCCGTGTTAACCCTTGTCGTTCTAAACGTATATGTCGAGTTCTAAATTCAAACCCAAAGAAAGTGAAAAAGACATGATTTATCTTGAAAAAAAATGACTTGACCTTATTGCAAAAAAGATGACTTGATCTTATAGCGGTCACCTTTTGTGACCTTATAACCAGACCCCCTGTATTTTTTTACATGTTTTATGCAGATCTTCACTCAAAAAAAAATTGAAAAAAGACATGATTTTAAAGAAAAAAGTTAAATCTTTTTTGGTCACAAATATGACTTGACTTTTTAGCCAACCACGTTTTAAATCATTTTGAACGGTTTTACCACCAAAAATATGACTTGACCTTATAACCAACCATTTTTAAAGCATTTTGAACGGTTTTTCGACCAAAAATATGACTTGACCGTATAATCAACCCCTATGTATAAAAAAATTCTTCGAAAAAAAAATGTTCAAAAAAAAACTGACTTGACCTTAGTGCAAAAAAACTGACTTGATAACGGCACAAATGGCTGACCTTATAACCCACTGCTGTACTTATTTAGGGACATTTGAGTATGTCTAACCCACACGTTTTGTCATGTTGAACTCGATGAACAATTAGTATTTTCAAAATTACTTCTCTAATTAGAATCCAGCAATTAAAAAACGCTACCTGTAAATTACATCAATTCATGCAAGTATGGTAAATGATAGACAAGAAAATGCATAACCATTTTCCGACCACACCTTAAAAACTACTATCAACATACTACCGCCTTTTCACATCATATCGAATTGCCTACTTTTGGGATAGAAAAGGATTTTTATTATTTCCTTAAATATGCGTCCCTTTGTTGTCAAAATCCATTTAGTATTGCATAAGTATTTGTATGCCCAAGTTGATTATCGCATTTTTTTACTTACGCAGTTTAACTAATCGTATTCCTACATTATTATTATTCCTTTTATTGCTTCCAAGGAGTACAGAAAGGCTTATTGTTCAAAGAGAAATTCTGTAACTTACGTCTGTAAGTGTTACACAGTGAAGGTACCTTTTGGCCTCGAAAATGCTCTCTAGCGCCAAAACGTGTCTCCTCTTTCAATATTTTTATTTCACCAACGTAATCTACGCATAAAACTGCATCATATATGTGAGTTTCAGAGAATTCTATTTTTTTCCGTGCGCAAAAGTCTGAAAAGTCTCAATACTATATGGGTTTTTGTTACAGAAAAATACAAAAAAAGTTCCAGGAGTTAAGTCCAAGGTTTTTTTTCTTTTTTTGTACAAGAAGAAAAAGAAAATAAAAGATGTTTAAGAAATTGCAATTTTTTGTGGTTTATGTTTATTGTCTTTATATATGTATACAGGGGGGTTGGTTATAAGGTCAAGGTCTAAAAAACTGACTTGACTTTAATGCACCTTGAAAAAACTGACTTGACCTTATAATCAACCAGAATTTTTTTCCACAATAAGACCTTAATGCTGGTAAAAGTTCAATTTTTTTCTTAATATTTGATTTCCCCCAAAAAATAATGGTCTTCACTCTAAAAAATGTTTAAAAAGACTCTATTTATTAGAAAAAAAGTGTAATTTTATAGAAAAAAATGTGCCAGATACTCAAAAAAACTGACTTGACCTTAGTGCAAAAAAACTGATTTGACATTATAACGGCACAAATGGCTGACCTTATAACCAACCCCCCTGTATATATTTTAATAAGTTTTAATGTTTTGATTTTTAGTTTGTCCAATTATTTGAATGACTAGATCTTCTGATCTTTTTTTTTATTGTGGTTAGCGCGAAACCCCTATGAGTCATAGCCTATGACTCATAGGCTATGACATACTTCAAGTAGGTTGAATAGAAAGCTCTGATTGGCTTGCTTCCTTCAGTCCTATCTCAGCTGTCTATATTTTTTTAGTGTGTGTGCAGTGCACACTGTGCACATAAGTTTTATCATTGATCGCACTTTAGGGTACTTGTATTGTCATAGTCAAAACAATTCTGGATTGGACCCCCTTCAGATTTTTTTGAGTCCCGCCTCAAAAATATGGGCTAACAAAGTTTGTTAGTAACAAACCACATAAAACCTTGTAAGGAACCTACACACAAAATTGTAGCTCTCTAGCGCTGAAAACGGCTTGCGACGGAACCCTTGGAGGTCTCAAAGAGGGTGTTACATACAGGGGTATGGTTATAAGGTCATATCGAAAACATGATATGACCTATAAAAATTACAGTATGTTTTTTGTACATGGGGGTATGGTTATAAGGTCAAAGCCCAAAAAAATGACTTGACCATAATGCACTCCAAAAAAATGACTGGACCTTAGTGCAAGAAAAACTTCCAAAAAAATATGATTTCTATAAAAAAACTTATTACCCGTTTTTACCCCTGTCGTTCTAAACGTATATGCCGAGTTCTAAATTTAAACCCAAAAAAAAAGTGAAAAAAGACATGATTTATTTTGGAAAAAATGACTTGACTTTAGTGCAAAAAAGATGACTTGACCTTATAACCGTCGCACCTTGTGACCTTATAACCAGACCCCATGTATGTTTTTGTTTTGTTTACCTTATATCACTCAAGAAAAATTAAGCTTTTTGGACTGAATTTCTATCAAAAAAGGACTCACAATACCGTATTTGGATGTAATTACGAATTGGACATTAATAATACATGTATGTTTTCCCATTTCAGATGAACTATAGTGATTCCTTGAATACTATGGAAATGAAAATTGATTATAAAATAAGAATAAATTTGGCCACGAAAGTAGAAACAAGTGTTATTAGCAAGAGTCATAACAAATATTGTGATTGAATTCGGTAACTAAATTATATAATTGAATTAACTGAGCAAATGTTAACTTATTCAGATTACCCTTATTCTGAAATTGCCAGCTATCGGTTCCAGAAATATGATTTTAAAAGTCAAGTGACTTTAAATACTTGAAAAACTCACTGGACCTTATTAACACACAACAAATACGAAAATATTCTATTATACTTGACCTGAAAAAAGGTCATCATTTTATAGAAAAAAGCCCTTTTTTGGCTATAAGGTTATAAGGTCATACCAAAACAAAACTGACTCGATCTTAATGCACTTCAAAAAACTGGCTTGATTTCATACCCATTTGAAAAAAAAAATTGAAGTTTCCCACAAAAAAGACATTACAGGGATCTGGTTATAAGGTCAAGCCCCAAAAAATGACTTGACCTTAATGAATTTTGGAAAAACTGACTTGACCTTAATGAATTTTGGAAAAACTGACTTGACCTTAATGAATTTTGGAAAAACTGACTTGACCTTATAACCATCTGAATTTTTTTTCCACAATAAGACAGTAGTGCTTGTAAAAAGTTAAAAAGATTATTTTTATAGAAAAAAAGTCTAAAAAAGACATGATTTTTATGAAAAAAAGTGGCTCGACCTTATAATGGTAACAATTTGAGACCTTATAACTAGACCCCCTGTAAAAATACAAGATTTGGCCATAAAGACCATGAGACTTAATAAAGTATCGTTCGACCGTAGTGTCAAAATGACCTGGGGGTGAAAAAGGGGATGAGGGTATCGGTCTTTTTTCCATCAGAGAATTTTGTTTTCAAACATGCCCTATTTACTTTCAAGTTCACGTAAGTTCTCTAAGAGAGAACGTCAACACTAATACGACTTAAAAATGAGACAAATTCAAAAACGGACGCGATTGTTAATTTGACTTACTCGTTCAATTCGATCCCAGGATTAGAAGGAAAACAAGTTCATTTAAAATTAAAGCGGTTATACTTCTTGTATATTCACGGAAAGTAGCTTTTGCGTTCAGAATATCCCAGATTAGTTCCTACCGACCTCACAGTACACAAAGACGCATAAGTTATGCTACAAAAAGGGTATTCGTAGAAGTAATTCGTGCGCAAAAAAAAATACGATTAACCAATATAATTTTAAAATAACAGCTATAAGGCTGTGGGTTATTAAATTCATTTGGGTCCAGATTATAAGAACCATAAGTTATGGTCCATAACTTTTCAACAAAAATAATAAATAACGTATACGTAACATCTTACATGAATATCCGGAGCAGAGATGCACATTTCGGAATTTTTTCTTGCCCTACCCGATTCCGTACCCGCGGGTATAAACACAGAAAAAAATGTTAAACCTTATAACCCCCCCTCCCCAATCATACGTACGTCATTTGTCTTTTAGTAGTATAATTGTCGAATTTTACAGCTAGTTATAATTGGTTAACTACTTACCTTATAAACGGTCGTCCAAGGAAAGATTTGTGATGTAAGAGCCCAACGATAATTACATTATGTTTAGAAAAGTCTAAAAACAACTTTTTTTGTTTAGCTCATTTTAATCTCTTTCACATAATCATGCTTTTTAGGAACTTCCTAATCCTTATTTTTTCCAAAGAGAATTCAGGAAACATTTGTCATACAACATATATATTTTTATTCTAAGTTTTTACGAGTGAATAAATTATAATTTTAAGTTAGAATTTTAAGTGTTTTTACGAATTTAATTAACCTACCTCAAGAAAGATTGAAAAAGTGGCGATTCTCAAAATAAACGGTGATAGACCCAAAATCTGAAACCCGTCTGCTGATTAGTGAAATGTTTGACATCTAGTTACAAACAATCTCTTTTCGCCACAAACTGCTAAAAAAACGTTTCATAGATTATGGTAATCGGTTATGTTATTAACAAAAATCCATTGAACAGCTTATTTGGAAATTATATCTGCTTTAATCTTAAAATTTTTCAGGGGGTCTGGTTATAAGGTCAAGCCCAACAAACTGACTTGATCTTAATCCACTTTTAAAAATTAACTTGACTTTATAACCATTTGAAAAAAAAATTGATTTTCCAAAAAAAAGTTTACCCGGGTAAAGGGTATAGGGTATAGCCGAAAAAAGTCTAAACTGACCTGATTTCTATGAAAAAAAACTGAGTTGACCTTAGTGCAAAAAAAAAACTGACTTGACTTTATAACGGTCACAACTTGAGACCTTATAACCAGACTCCTGTAATTATTTATTCCGACAGATTAAATCGACGTATTTTTTATAAACCGGTTCAGTTTATATCATATACGGTATATGGATTCAATATGAGTCATGTTATATGATTCATAAAATATGAATCATATATTGGCTCAATATTAATGAGTCATTAATAATGACTGTCACATGAATATGGTATGATCTTATGTGGCCACACATTTTGTAATCCTGAATGTAAAAAACAATATCTCGACATTTTTTTTTGTTTTTCGAAAAAGACATGATTTTATCCAAATATGCTAAGACACTCTTTTTTTGAACAGGCAAAAAAATAATTTTGAAACAAAAAACATAATTTTGAAACAAAAAAACGTGAATCGTGACTAAATACCCTTTGACCTTATAACTAACACTCATTTTAGAACAAATGAAGAATAATTGATTTGTCAATAAATCTGGAATTCATTATGTTTTTTGAACCGTTTTTAACAAAAAACAAATTATTTTCGTGCGTTTATTTCTCAAATTTAAGCTGAACATATTATAGAGGGGACGATTAG
>SCLG01000082.1:571393-589538 GCA_004367875.1 Oikopleura albicans | reverse complement strand
AATGGCCATTTATCTCTCATAATAGGGGCCATTATCACTGAAAATATTTTTTTACTCATAATAGGGGCCAAAATGCGGTGTGAAGGGTGGCCCTTATTATGAGAAATTTTTGTTTTTGTCTACTATTTATACTACATTTTTCTATTTTTTTTTCTTTTTTGATCTTTTGGAACAGGAATCATAATTACGCTTCAAAACGTTTTTAAGAAAATATAAAAAGTAAGAAAAAACATAAAAAAATTGAGTGAATTACTAACCAGATTGTCTGAAAAAAAGTCCACTTTCTCAAAATAAGGGCCACCCCATAATAAGGGCCACTTTTTCAGGAGACAAAAGTGGCCCTTATCATGAGGGGGGAGTGTACTTTTGTTACGACCGCGCTTCATTAATTGAACGGTTAACTGCGCACTCTGTGTATTTAATACTAAATTGGTTTAGCAATTGTGGCTTTTAAATATTACGGTTTAGTTGAAATTTGTCATAAAAACAGAATAAAGAAAGCTTGTTAAGAAATTAAACAAAAATACATTCATGTTATTTTTATCATTACGCGGATATCATTACGCGTTCACCAATGAAAAGTGGGGAGTTATCGTTCCATACTGTGTAAAGCTGTTATAAAATCTGGCACTACATGCAGCATCAGGGCTCGGCACGAATAGCTTTTGCCACATGGCTTGGCTTTGGTAATTTGGCACACTCGCTAAACTTGGCTTGGTATTCAAAAAGCCAAGCCAAACTTTTTTTGAGAATTTAAAAAAGCCAAGCCAAGCCAATATTTTTCAAGAGGGGAAAAAGCCAAGCCAAGCAAAGCCAATGAAAATGTTTGGCTTTGCAGAGCCCTGCATTTCAAGACCAGTTTTCTTGAATTATTGCGAATAATTGTGAATTTTTTAAGTTACTAACTTTTGTTAACATTCATTCTCAAAGTTCCACCACATATTTGAGTTGAATCGCCGCTGCATGCCATATTACATTGGCTGCTTGCCCGAAGTTTATCAGCCGCCGGCTTCGTATTACCACAAAAACACTGGAACATATGCTGGGTTCCGGTATATAAGTAATCCTTGCAAGCTTCTCGGCAATTCTCGGTTGTCATATTCATGCCCGTCTGAAAATGTCCGATATAATGGGGCAGTAGTCGATCATCTTCGGAATCCTCATAGCAATTATTCTCCCGTTCATCTGCTAAACAGACATCAGTCAAACAACTGTAACTGGTTTTACCAGACGATACTGTATTTCAAATACAGTATTTGGGATGAGATAAAAGACAAAATACAAAGCAAGGCACCATTTTCTTGATATAAAAAGTGACGTACTTCTGCTTAAAAAGTTTGTAATAACACTTTTAAACGTTAAAAGCGGGCTCGCCTACGCAATAGATGAAAAAGCTCAACAAAAAAGTCATAAGTAATTGATTTTTTGAATGCTTTTTAAAGGGAGCACGAACACAAACTCTCTAGTTTGCTTACAAAAAACATGATCTGTCGCTGTTCGAGCACGCTGATTGGCCAATTACTCATCACTTTTTTTGATGAGCTTTTTTCATTGTGTAGGCGAGCCCGGTTTTAACGTTTAATTGTGTTACAACGCCAGAATTATGATGATTGATTTGTTTAGGTTTTATTCTGACAGGTCCAACAGGTTCACTTATGACAACAGTTATGACTTGATAACAGTTATGACTTGGTGACAAAATACCCATATTATCATTAACAATTGGAATTCTAGGAAAAGAGCCAGCCTGAAAAGTAACGTCATGCGTACGCCCGATATTATTTGAACTATTTTGGTGATTTATGGCTGTACATAGGGTGCGCAGTTATCTTGCAAAAATTGCCGCTCGTACGCTTTAAGATAATATCTTGCGACTGTTCAGAATTTTATTTTTCGGGATTTATAATTTTTATATTTTATGCTCTGAGCAGTTATCTTGCGAAAAAACGCTTATCTTGCGACTTTCAAAGGACCAAGTACGCAAGATAACTGCGCACCCTGTGTATCAAATATTCATATATACACCACCTGGAGGTAATCTTACGTAGGTAATCTTACGTAGATTGGGTTATCTTATCACTTTTTGTACTAAAACTTATGAAGGTTTCCAGCTACGCTAGAACTTAGTGCTTCTAACTGCTTATCTTACCAAAGTTGGATTATCTCACCGTTTTGTAGCGTTAATAAAGGTAAGATAACCAGTTAAGGGTGTATAATTGTCTTTCACAAAATATTTTTGCAAAACTTCTGGATATTTATGAATGGTTTTTGACAGAAAATTAGGAATAACGTTTTTGGACAAAAACAAAAGTTCCAGGAAAAGTACTTTCTTGAGCAGCTAATTTCTTCAAGGGAGACATAGGGTGTCCGCGGTTGAAATCGAGGGCCTTAAACTCACTTTAAAAGCTTCAGCATCTTCCATTGAGCAAAAAATTTCATTACGACAAATTCCTAACTTTAACTCCCAGGGGTCAAAATGGGCAAAAACTACTTTTTTTTTGAGAAAAAATTTGATTCACGCAGTAAATCACGAGCTTCAATTTGGTACCCATATTGACCTGATTGGAGGAAAAAAAAATTCCGAATTCTCAGCGGGGGGTCCTTTTTGGAAGATTTTGAAAAAAATTTTTTTTTTTCAAATCTCATTCCAAAATGAACAAAATGTATAATCTGATGTTTTCTTATTGCCTCTGGTATTGATTTTAGGCCAAACCGCGGACACCCTAGGGAGACATCCTGAAAAATTAACTTGCTGCATACGCGCGGTATTGTTATTATTCAGAAAAAGAGCGTTCCTACTAAAGTAACTGCCCGTGAAAGAGAAGTGGCCGTTTGAAGGTTAAGCATCTAATTTGTGAAAAATAGATTTCAAAATAAGTAAACCTATCATTCAGAATTCTCATTATATTTTTTTTAACTAGTATAAAATTGTCTCCGAGAAAAACGAATAAAAATATGGCACACAGTGTGCCGCACACTGGCTTGGCTTGGTTTTTTGAAAACTTATGAAAATTAATGAAAACTTCATTCCGACGTGTTTATTGAGAATCTAGGCCGAGTTAGATAAAGCATCCGACTGGTCATCTGTCTCGTGCGATTGTTTTCTTTTTTTTTCTTCTTCTAGCTCCCCACCTTTACTAAAAAATTCGCTACGTGGCCTATAATAAACGGATTTTTTTGATTAGACCTTTGTTNTATATACGCTTCTTAGGAGTTAAAAATCATAAAAATGACAATTTTATTAATTGAAACACAAAATTCTTAATGCTAATATGGGCATTTGAATTTTTTAAAAACTAATTTTCAAGGTTTAAAAAGAGGAGAAAGAAAACGAGCGCTAACAAACCCTACTCTTTTTTTTCAGTTCGTTTTTTTTTTCCACTCAACAAGTCGGAAATCTCTTCCCGCGTGCCTGCGGCACACGGGAAGAGCTTATTACAAACTATTAATAATCGAAAAACTTGGCACTTTCGCATAAGTCTATGACTCATAACTTATATATTATGAGTCATAAGCTATCTATCTAGATTGGTAGAATTCTTCACAAACAAGACCAAAAATTAGTTTTCAGTTATTACGCCTCCGCCTTAAGGGTTTATTCGCCGGGTTTATTTGGCCGGTTTTGGATAGCGAACGTATTTGTTATTAATCTTAAAGACCGACAATTTTTATTTTATTCATGAGCGGTCATATGGTTATTCAAATCAGTGAGTAGGTTTACCTTGACAAGGGCACAGTGGGGGATAAAGTTCGTCAGGTTCTTTTGTTGGAAGTATACTCGATTCATAATCACAACGCGCTCCACTGATGAGACCTAAGGCCGTTCCGTCAGTAACTTGAACGAATCCGTTTTTGAGAAGACAATTCTTTCTATGCGTAGCGACGAAATTTGCGTCACTGACGAATGTGAACGTTTTGCACAGTGAATTGGATAGACACTTTTCAGCACAAATGCTCAAACTGTCCTCCAGTGTTTGATAAGCGAGGAGGTCAGATTTATCCAAGTTCGTATTGTGCCAAATTTTCATACAGTCGCCATCTTAAAATATAATACAGAGGAGCGGCACATTAATGACGGATGAATGGGGTTAAACAGCTACAGTCCTTAACCATTTATCGGACGTTTTCGGTTCTCGATAAATATATTATTAATGCTACACACATATCTAAGAAAGTTAACGCTAATTAAATTAACAATCGTCAATGAACTTGACAAATGTTTATATCGATTTTGGAAAACAACGTCTAAATTCAATCCAGTTAAAAATTTGTTTACGTTTTCCAGAGGTCGAATTTCAATTTATGACAATAAAAGTGACTTAAACGTTGAGTCTTCAAATGTTCAAAAAGAATACACATTGGAAAAACATGTCTCCACAGTGTTAATGGTAAACATGACTCCAAACAATTGTCTAACTTTTTGCAACTGGTAAAATATTACAACTGGTATTGTAGATCACAAAGATGGTAACGACCCCGATTTGATCAGGGGTAACAATTGCTAATTAGTTAACTAATAGTTACTTACTCGCCGTAACACCAAGATGGAATAATCCAACTAAAAATAAAATCACCATGCCCGATTTCATATACTAAAATACATGTTTATTAATACTATTCAAATTATTTAAAGACTTTAATCACAGTTAAAATAATGGTCAATAAGAATTTACTATACGGTCCATACCCCCCCCCCCCTACACCAGTTGTACCTTCATAGTTTTCATTGGTAAAATTAGAAGTTTTTGATAACGGTAGTTTTTGATCACATTTTTTATTCTTTTGGTCAAATAATTCCGGTTTTTATTGAAATTAAAAACAAAAAACACATTGGAACCTTTCTTTGCTGTTACAAAAGAAGAATAAGTTTTTGCGTGTTGCTAAGCAACCTGGATCTCGGCGTGGATTTCGGTATATTTCAGCGCTAACTAAAGATCGGGACATGCCAAGATTTAATTGCAGTTAGGCCGTTTATTTTTCATGAATACCATTTTATACAGCGGGTGCGCAGTTATCGGGCGGGTTTCGCGACAAAAAACCTTAATCGGGCGCCCGATAACTGCTCAGGGTGGAAGCAGAATACGGTGAAAAAACCGCCGGATAACAGCACGAGGGTGCCCGATAACAGCACGAGCGAGAAATTTGGTCATATATATCCAAAAATATAGAAAAAACCGCCCGATAACAGCAAATGGTGCCCGATAACAGCACAAACCTGCCCGATAACTGGACGCCCGATAACTGCGCACCCGGTGTATACTAAATTACATTTCTATTTTTCGTCTTGTTCTAAAAACACTATATTATATAGTCTATATCTATTTATATATAGATTATGTATATAGCTATTATGTATATAACTATTAGTTAATAAACACGTGCGCACTTGGAACGCGGCGTCAGTAGAAAAGTTAAATTTTCAGAATTAAAATTAGCTGTTTAATCTTTGAAATGAGAGTTAGAAAGAAAATAAACATCAAAAATCGTCGTTTTTGCTTATCGGCCTCTGCTGGTTGAAAAATATTGGTTGGTTCGAATTTAAAAGGTTATTTTTGGAATAAGCACAAAAAATCCATTCAAAAAAGTGGTCTGCCATTTTTTCACGACAAGAAATTAAAATTTTTGATTATCGACTGGCGGCCTTTTTTTCGTCCGCGGAAAAAATAGATAAATAAATAATAAGATATTTTTGGTGAGAACTCGAGAAATGTGCCAATGGTTATTTTTTGAACAATTGAGTATTTTTAAATCATTTTTATAAAAGTTACGCTAAGTTTCGGTAAAGCGATGCACGTTGGGTGCACCCTGCGCGGTGCAAGGTTAAAATGGAATTTTGAAGTTGGCTTTTTGTAGAATTTCCGAAAAAATAATGATCGAAATGGTCCGAAGCGTATAAACACATAATCTAGAAATGCACTTAATTGCTCTAGACTTGGAAAGAGGGAAATTCCGTGTATATCCGTTATCGGTTTTAAAAATGCCGTTCACCCAAAAAAAAACATTTGTTTCGTGTAAATCCGTGAAGGGTCTTAAAAATGCCGCTCAGGGACTTCAACGCCCATTTTACATCCCTTCTTGGAAATCACTTCTTTTTCTTATCTTCGATTTTTTAGGAAAGAAACACGTTTTGCACAATACTTTCGTGTTACGAAAATCATTTAACGTAATATCTTTTTTCTATTATTTTCATCCCCGCGCCCATTCCACCACACGCCTACTCAATGTCCGTTTATCTTTAATGTTTGTCCTTAATCTATGTTATCTGTCGTCGTTTTAGCCATTGTTTGCGAAAGATAAGGGTACAACTGGTGTATTTGTTTTTTTTATAAATGATATTTTTGGAAACAATCAGGTTTAGTATCAGGTATCATGTCTTTAAAACTCAAATTCGCCTTATTTCAAGCACATTAAGTACACGGTCTTTAAATCATCATGGTCCTCTAACTCTGAGGCTCCAAGGCTATTGTTATAGAATAATTTACTAAAATAAAATTCAATAATTTTTCTCTTAAAACTTCAATTTCTACAACATTATAATTTTAACCGTGACCTTGCCGAATGAGCGGTTGTTTTGTAGAATAATTCTTTAAATGCATGCGTCTTGTATATGGTAGCGACAAAGAGCACAAAAAAAGATCAAGTCATCAAGATTCGAATGAAATTTAAGGACCTGTCATCCTTTTTTGGATTAAAATATACGTGGTTACTGGCATTATACGGTACCTACAGAAAATGTAAATATAAACGCTCAAAGAGCCCCTTAAGGGGGTTACACCACCTCAAATTCTCGAAAAAAAATGTCGATAAGAATCTTTCATAAAAATTGAAAGGTTAACGCTATCAATTATTTTTTTTGTATAATAAACTCCAAACATTTTCTGTTTCACGAGTGCCCAAACTGTGCCCTGATATATCCCTATAGCACACCGGATATCCGCAAGAGCGCAGAAATTTAGTGAAATAACTTTTCCTACGTGAATCCAAAATTTCTCAAACGCGGAATACATTAACCCTAATCCACTTTTTTAATTAATTATTTTCTATGTTACTTACAGATCGAAATGTCTTGAAATTCTCATCATTTTGCGATATTCAAGAATATTTTATTTCAAAAAAAAACAATAAAAAAAGCGGGTTTCTTCTTCATATCTCTTATCTCATAGTAGGATCTTTCGAAAACAAATAAAATAAAAAAACGAAAAAAATAAAAATACAGTCCTTACCGTTACAGTTACTCAAAATCGTTACAGTTTTTTAGTCAAAAATTGTAACGATTTTGAGGTAAGGACTGTACGCAAATTTTGTCCTCCCGTTGATTTGAAGAAAAACTAATTGATAGCATTAGGGGTTCAATTTTTATGATGAATTTCAGGTGGAACGTTTTTTCCGAAAATTTGATCAATAGTATACTGCAGTAACCCCCTTAAGGGAATAATCTACAACAAATTTTAACATCATTCTACACACGTAAGAAAAAGTATTTGAGACATAAGTTATGTGACAAAATATTTTATACTCAAATGACGTAAGCATTTTTTCACACGGCCGCGCCGTACGAACGTGTAGTTCTACGATTTTATTACCCATTAGGTAGCATTTATGTAGTGCTTTGATTGGTTTTGAATAAAACCGATAATATCGCGCTAGATAATACCAAACTGCTAGACATTATTAATGAAGATCGTCCGTTTTTTTAGTAAATTATTTTGAAATTTTTTTTTTGTTTTTCTAAAATTTGTGTCTTATAGCCTATAAGTTATAGCCTATAAGTTATAGGCTTATAAGTTATAGCAATATTTGAATTTTTTCAGTAGTCAATTATGTTAAAAACTATAAAAAAAAATATTGATGTGTTAAGAAATCGACTTCATCGTCCGTAGCAGTCATAGGTTATTAAGAGTCACGGGTTATCGTAAGATCGTTAACCGTCCAGTTTCGATTTTTGAAACTTCCCAAAAAATTGCCTACGCATTGAGCCTTTAACCGTCTGTAACCAGGTTAATGGACGGTTTACGGTATATCCTGTATATTGGTTTTAATATCACACAACTTAACCGTTATCTTGAAACTATTCTGCATAAAAAGTCTTAAGATTGTTGAACTTTGTTAGGATAATTGGATAGGGCGTTTGGTAAGATAATTTAGATTTCTATTTTATTAAAATTTTGATTTTTAAGTGGTTGCGTGTTTTTGGCCATAAATCGCTAACTTTATATCGAACGGATTTCGTAATACAATTGAATTAAAGCTCTTGAAGGTACAATTTTTTTTAATAACCGATCTTACGGTGAAATTTTGTTCACTACGCATGATTTTATTTGGGAAGACAGCAGTTTTGTGAAAAAAAGCGCGAAATGGGTCGCCTAGATGGCTAAATTTTGCTGTATGAAAATAATGTTTAGGTTCTCGTCGAAAGTCAACGTACATCTAATTTGATTGGTCAAACCAACCGACCACTTCAGAAAATAGTTTAACCCTGAGCGCAACATAGATGTAAAATCGCTCCCCAGGTATAGCATCGGCGAATCGAGGTTAATTATCGGTCACAGGAGTTGTTTACATAAATAACGTAGTATAAAAACGGTCTTCGAAATCACCAGAACCATTCAAGTGCAAAAATTATTTTGCTATTATTTCTGTAAACAACTCCTGTGACCGGTCCTTTAATACAGAAGAGGTAGATCTTGAAGACCCCATGTTTTTAATGGTTGGCGAAAAAGTAAGATACGTGGAAAGGGAATGTATTATACCGCCCTTGTGCAGTTAGCCGACAGAAAAGTTGAAAGATAACGGCGGACGTAGTGTGACCTATATATCATAAAAATTAATGCAATCTGCTCCAGTGTTTTATTTACAGAAACATAAAAACTAAGGCCCTAACTAAGTCCCTACTATTTTGGTACTAAACCATGACTGTCTTGATGTGTAAAACCGGTCCGTTATATACGAGTCACTGAGAAATGACACGTCTACAAAAGACTTCCGAAATACACAAAAGGATTAATTCACAGTATGAGATGAGTGTGAAAACTCAATACTCAATCCGTATTCGAGTCAAGAGATACGGCTTATTTTTTACATTACACCTATATGTACGCATAACTTATAATAACAAACATTTACAATTTACATGGAAGCTACAAATTGTATACATTATGTCCCTTGGGAGTTTTTTTATCAGTAAAATAAAAAATGTAATAAATATCCAAGAACAAGTATAATCTCAATTGCAAACTGTTATCCCAAATGGGTGAGTGAGTAGGCGGAAATAATGGGTAAAAAAGCCAAAAAAAGGCGAAAAAAGTGTTATTTCATCGGCAAACATTTATCTCAAATGGTAGTATCTCAAATTGTTAAGTTGTATATAACAAAATAACGATAAGTTGAACCAAAACTCCCCACATTTTGCATCGAATAGCATTTGCAAATGCTGAATACCAAGCTAATATTATGCGTAATCACAAATTTGCAAACTTTGTATGATGTAGTTCTTATCGCAAAGACCGGAATAATTATCGCGAATTTGCCAACAAAATCCGATTTAACCCAAAATACGTGGGCTTGATTAAAAACCAGGAAGCGAGTGAAATAAAAAAGAAACGTCTTCAAACACGCACGGGACGCTCTGAAGCCTTTCGATACTCCAGAATGACATTTTTAAATATTAAAAAAAAGGATCCGGGTAAGTTCGACACGGTGATTTTTTTAATTCGGTTACATTTTTCGACCTCCGTTTTTTCTGGTTTTCACTTTCTTTTAAAGTGACCGGAAGTAACCGAAAGGACCGAAAATGAAAAAAAAATATGACGACCGCAAAAAATCCATCCAAAGATTCGTGCCTTATGACGATTTTAAGATTTAAAAGATAAAACCGGTCCGACATCGCTGCTCTAAGCTCCTAATAGAGACCACCAAAAAGGGGGGGGTGAAAAGTAGCTAAATTTTGGAGGAGCTCATTCTGGAGTATCGAAAGGCTTTGGAGACGGCTCAGCGAAGCATTTTTTTATTTTCACAATCTGCGCTGTTATGTTACCAAAATAAAACTGAAAAAATGGTAACATAACGGAATTTTGGTAACATAATGGGTTAGGGCGTAGTCGGAAAAGTTGAAAACAAAAAATAGTTTGGTAATTTATGGGGGGCTTTGGCAACATAATGGAATTTAGGGTTTGCTGGTAACTTAATGGCCTTTAGTCTTTTTTGTTCTAGATCTCAGAATGTCGCAATTCAAAATTGATCACGTTTTCATTCTTTCGTCGTTTAAATTTTGTATTAATGACATGAGTCAAGCAAAAAAAAAACACAGATACCATTCAAGTTATGAATTTAACCGTCAAACACATATCTCGGAATTTTTTCCGACCGGGCATAGAAAACGCGTTTTTAATGGTGTTTACTTTTATTAAATGTAACGGCAGTGAAAACCAACATAGAATTATCGATTACAAAGTCGGAGAGCAGATAAAAACAAAAAATTAATTTCCGTAATGAACGGCGTTGACTCAACGCTCCGCTAGTGAGACGTTTTTATAATTAGTAAAATANGTCCGGAATCGGTTTTACCGTCCAGTTTTGAAAAAATTTTATTGGACGGTTAAGTACTTAACCTGTTTAGTCAATTATGTTAAAAAGTATAAAAAAAATATTGATGTGTTAAGAAATCGACTTCATCGTCCGTAACAGTCATAGTTAAGAGTCACGGGTTATCGTAAGATCGTTAACCGTCCAATTTTGAAACTTCCCAAAAAATTGCCTACGCATTGAGCCCTTAACCGTCTGTAACCGGGTTAATGGTATATCCTGTATATTGGTTTTAATATCACACAACTTAACCGTTATCTTAAAACTGTTCTGCACAAAAAGTCTTAAGATTGTTGAACTTTGTTAGGATAATTGGGCAGGGCGTTTGGTATGATAATTAAGATTTCTATTTTATTAAAATTGTTTAACAATTTTTTTAATAGCCGATCTTACGGTGAAATTTTGTTCACTACGCATGATTTTATTTGGGAAGACAGCAGTTTTGTGAAAAAACGGGAAATGACACTTTGCTCACAATTTAGAAAAAAAAAGATGTGTGAGCAAAGGGTCATGAGCACTCGAATGCTCATATGAGCAAAGGAGTGCGGATGACCCTTTGCTCACAACTTTGCGAAAATTAGAGCTCATGTCGAGATTAGGCTTAATTAATGACAGTGACTCGGATAATTACTAAAATTTTGATTTTTTTTACGTTTTGAGAATTTTTAAAGTCGTTAATTGGCCCTCTTTCATGCCGCTGATTACACACATATTTTTTAAAAATTTTTTGGACTTTTTTTGTACAATCAAGAAATTTAACATCAATTACATATTAATTAAAAAATTGGCGTTTTAAGTCTCATAATAACCTTATGGAGACAATTAAAGAAAACTTCTGACAAATATCCGGTAGACCATCTGTATGTTAGCTATATAAAACTTTTCGTTTCCAGGAAATTTACAAAATACAATGAAAGACTTAAATTGTCTTAAAAATGAAATTCGAAATAATATTACCGGGACTACTGCAAAACCAGTCCTGGTCGCAATTCTGCCGGGAAAAACTGGATTAAATAGAGGACGTGTTTTCCTCTGTAAAATTGGATCGACGTTCTATTTTCAAACCATCAGACTCAGAGACGGTAAAAATTCTACGACACTGAGATGTAAAGACTACCGAAAAGCATCAAAATGCAAAGTCACAGTGAAAGTCCGAAATACGTCCGGTTTGACGAAAGATGACTCGGCATACTGGATTCTGGAGAATTGGGAAGTACTCGAATCGGTCGGAAATGTACACACGTGTGCCGGTTATGACCCAAAACTGATTGAAGGAGGAATTTCCTTCCTTTATTCACAATTGTAAAAAAAATATATCACTGTATTCAGCTCATCATGATCTGCCCGATTCTGAACTTTAAAATACGAAAAAAAGACTTAATAAAAAAAATTTATCGTAAATTCATAGTTGATTGCGAAAATTAATATTACCGCCTTTGATTATAAAAATTGAGTAAAAAAAGTGTGAGTAAAGGTTCACTCGCACCCCATTGCTCACATATTTCATTTTTTTTTCGCTCGTCATTGATCCACCGCGCCATCTGTAAAAAAAAAAGTTGGCACAAAAAAAAAGTTGTGAGCAAAGTGACACTAGTCGAAAAAACAGCGCGAAATGGGTCGCCTAGATGGCTAAATTTTGAGACACCTGCTGTATGAAAATAATGTTTAGGTTCTCGTCGAAAGTCAACGTCCATCTAATTTAATTGGTCAAACCAACCGACCACTTCAGAAAATAGTTTAACCCTGAGCGCAACATAGATGTAAAATCGTTCCCCAGGTATAGCATCGGCGAATCGGGGTTAATTACCGGCCACAGGAGTTGTTTACATAAATAACGTAGTATAAAAACGGTCTTCGAAATCACCAGAACCCTTCAAATGCACAAATTATTTTTCTATTATTTTTGTAAACAACTCCTGTGACCGGTCCTTAAATACAGAAGAGCGACATCTTGAAGACCCCATGTTTTTAATGGTTGGCGAAAAAATAAGATACGTGCAAAGGGAATGTATTATACCGCACTTGTGCAGTTAGCCGACAGAAAAGTTGAAAGATAACGGCGGACGTAGTGTGACCTATATGTACGCATAAGTTATAATAACAAACATTTACAATTTACATGGAAGCTACAATGTCCCTTGGGAGTTCTTTTTATCAGTAAAATAAAAAATGTAATAAATATCCAAGAACAAGTATGATCTCAATTGCAAACTGTTATCCCAAGTGGGTAGTGAGTAGGCGGAAATAATGGGGAAAAAAACCAAAAAAAAAGGCGAAAAAAGTGTTATTTCATCAGCAAAAATTTATCTCAAATGGTAGTATCTCAAATGGTTAAGTTGTATATAACAAAATAACGATAAGTTGAACCAAAACTCCCCACATTTTGCACCGAATACCAAATAGCATTATGCAAATGCTGAATACCAAGCTAATATTATGCGTAATCACAAATTTGCAAACTTTGTATGATGTAATTCTTATCGCAAACACCGGAATAATAATCGCGAATTTGCCAGCAAAATCCGATTTAACCCCAAATACGTGGGCTTGATAGAAAAACTAGGAAGCGAGTAAAAAAAAAGAAACGTCTCCAAACACGCACGGGCATTTTTTTACATTTTTCGAGTTTCGGTTATTTTCAACAAAATTAAACCGACCGGTATCTCGAGAACCAGTGGTCCAAGCAAAATTTTAGACTCTTTTTCAGAATCCCCGAATGCAGTTCTATCCCCTAAAAAAAAAATTTTTTTTGCCCGCGAGTTTGTAACCCTCCGTCACAAGTTGACAGCTTTTGGGAGTTTTTTTTTGGCAGAAATTGGCCAGAAATGGGAAAAAGTGACGGAACAAGTTGACAGTTTGTCACAAATTTACAGTTTGTCACAAATTGGCAGTTTTTGATGAAAAAATACGAAACGAAAGTGTCAACTCGTTCCGTCACCAACTGTATTCCATTTCTGAAAAAAAGTGGGTGCAAGATAACTACGTAGGCAAAATACGATGAGATATTTTCAGCATTAGTTACATCTCAAAAAAGTAATTTATTGCAAGATAACTGCGCAAGTGGGAAAATAGTTTCTCAGTGAGAAATTCTCACATTAATTATTTTATTAGGCCCACGAGTTATACGAACTGACAGAAAGTGTATCGCTTTCACTACCACTATCACTATCAACAGAGGCGACAGTGAATCGCCGTCTTCTGTTTGAATATTTATATCGCCATGTTTTTGGGTAGCCGTTTTGATGGGCACGTCGTAAAAATTTCGGTTTATCACGAATCAAAATTTCTTCCGTCCAGTCGCTATTTCGCCGGAACCAGGCACGGGCTACTTGTTTGAATCTGCCAGAAACTGTTTTCAATACATAGTTCACATACACCACATACCTACGTAAGTTAACAAAACTTTTTGAAAAACTTAAGTGCATTTTGTTAACTTACGTGAATTTTGTTAACTTACGTGGGTAGGGCGTAGGCGTAAAAGTTGTCGCTAGCAGACTGATCACTTACATGAATTTTGTTAACTTACGTGGTGGTAACTTACGTATGTAGGTGGTGTGAGTCACGTGCTGATTAAGACTGTTATAGCACTTGATTGGTCGAAAATGTACCCTTCTTTAGTGGTCAGATACTTCATTTTCATATAACCACCTTGTCTGCGGAAGTTAACAGAACAAAAACAAAAAAAAACACTTCGATGAATTTTGTTAACTTCTAGGAATTTTGTCAACTTAAGAAGACAGTGTTATAACTAAAACTGACAACGACGAAGCGAACCGACTGTTAACTCCCATGAATTTTGTTCATTTCCGGACATTTTGTTAATTTTAGCGGCGTTAACTTCCGTAGACAATCGGTGTAGTTCCTTTTCATAAAGTTTGATTATCAAATGGTCAAATGGAAGACTTTGAAAACAATTTTACCCAATAGACGCAATTTCGATCACATAAAAAGAAATTGAAATAAAAACAAGTAAGGTGTGTATCCAAATAAGAATGGTTTTTTCCGTTGATCGATTAACATAACATTTCGTGGGGTTATTCAGAGCATGTGTACACGGATATTCTTCACATATAAACGTTTCGGGAACAATAAAACGGAATGAAAACATTCGCTGCTTTTAACACGGGCAATCATTTTTGCGATTTGGTTAAGTAAGCAGATTTGGTAAGTTATCAAATTTGTTAGGCTGGATAACCGTTTCTCTTTTTTATGGCAATTTCGAAGTGCCAAATTTTGATTCATAATCCCGCGTTTTGGCTTTAGACACACATAAAAAATGTAAACAAACAGTGTGGCACGTTCAAGAATTTACCTAGCTATATAAAATTTTATTTTTTTTCCAAAAAACTTTTGAATTTTTGCATTTTTTGCCTGTCCTGACGGTATGTTAGTAGACAATCTAGAATAAGCATGGCCCAAACGTGAAGGTAGTAATACAAAAATAATCTCGGCGGCGTGTCGTGATCAATATTAGTGGCGGTATTAGTGGCTTCTTTTGCAATGCGTTGAATTTGTTTCGAGTTGACCATTTCAACAGTATTGTGACTATAAAAATTTGAATGATATTCCGATGCATTCGTCAATTCCTTTTTGAGCTGGCGAATTGCTGCTGCTTCATAAATATCGTGGTACTTTTTGTGTTTATACGCCTAACGAGGGTTTTAAAAGTGGCAATTTCATATATTCATGGCTTAAGAAGAAGTNTTTGGGCATAATTTCTGTCATAATAATCTGAAAAAACCACCCGTTTCGGGTACCACCCGTTTCGGGGTCATTGGAAAAATAAAAAAAAACCACCCGTTTCGGGGACAACCAGCCGTTTCGGGGACACCCGTTTCGGGGACGAGGACTGTAACATGTATTTTGCGTTTGATTATACACCCCCTACGCAGTTATCTTTCCGGCAGTTATCTTTCCGCTCAGCCCCGTCGGTGCAGTTATCTTTCCGCTTTTTCGCAAAAATTTTTCCATTTAATCCGCCTACACACTGCGCAGTTATCTTTCCGCCAGAAATATTTTTCGGGTAAAACGCCAGAATTTTTTTTAATTGTAAGATAACGGACTGTTAGCGAAATTTTTGACAATACATTGTCATACAGCTACAAATAATAATAAATAAGAAAAAAATGAACTTAAAAATTCCTCACTTAAATACAATTGTAATATACAGGCTTAGTGCGTGGGCAATGATGCTAAAATAGAAACTGTGGGTGTGTAGTATGAAGATTTCTAGAAGCATTTATCTTGATAAGAAAATTAAAATTGTGTTTAAAAATATCATCATTCGTGTTACGGCAAGTGTTGGTCTCTCTTTGAATGATAAAATAATACATGTAATTAGTGTAATACATGTATTATTTTATCATTCAAAGAGAGACCAACATATCATGTACAATGGGGTCGCGATCAAATTTGGACGTAATATTCTCGACAACAAATATTCTCATTTCCCCCACCAAATCTAGTGTATATTATTGAGAATATTACTATTGAGAATATTACGTCCAAATTTCATCGCGACCCCCTGTTATGTTGATTTTTGTTTTGTTGGCCAAAGACGTATCGCGTCGATCATGAAATCTAGAAAAACTAGAAATTGTGTTGATGAGAACACAAAAAAGCAGCCCAGACACTCTTGAACGATATGGTTTGACCTTTTTACTACAGGTTCCCGACCTGGGGGGAAAATGGCCGAATAAACCCCCATAGAGGCATATACTAAAAGTGGCCGTCTCTTGTTTTCTTCCCGTTATTTTTTACCTTTTTAGCATGAAAAAAAATTCCCGGATTATTGCCAACCCATTACGTCGTTATATTACAATAATGTTTTAATGAGCAAGCTTGTTCTATATTAAACGTTCGAAGCCTTGGGCATTTCGTCACATAGTGAAATAATGAGCATTTTCGTAGCCACCAATAAATGATAAAAAACTTTATTCTTTTTCTGAAATTTTATCTCTTATTTTTCTATTTAGTAGCTCATTTTCGCATTTTTGCGCTTAGAAATTTGAAAGAATTTAGAACGACCCCGTAGGTGCAGTTATCTTTCCGCACTTACAAATTTCAGACAAATCGCCTACACATTGTGCACTTATCTTCCCGACGGTGCAGTTATCTTTCCGCTTTTTGAAAAATTTGGTGGAAAGATAACTGCGCAGGGGGTGTATTGTGAGTTAAAACTGACAAAAAATAATTTTGGTGCGAACTTTCAAATTTTCAGTTTACAGAGCTCTTCACCATAATATTTTCAAAAACTGGCCGGTTAACGGGTTTTTGGCCTGTTAACGGCTCAATGCATCAACGTTAAATAATCTTATGTTTGGCAAAAAAAAAAACGGGAGACGGTTTAAGGCACATCCTGAGTACTAATTTTCCACTTGAACGGTCTTAATTGTAGGTATTGTCTTCATTGTAGGTATTGTGTTAATTGTAGGTATTATCTTAGTTGTAGGTAATGTCTTCATTGTAGGTATTGTAATAATTTTAGATATCGTTTTGATTGTAGATATCGTCTTTAAATTTACACATACAGTGCCTGATTCTTGTATGGAAGGTCGTCAGCTTCGGAGGGGCATTGACTGTTCGTAGTTGGCATTCCACATTTACCAACCTTACAAATTTTGATGCCGCATTCAATGGTTTGATCATGCGAGTCATCGCCTTGAGCTTTGAACACATTATAACTTATCGGGGTTCGAAATATGATTCGTGAACATATTTATTGATTTATGAATTAGTTTATATATTTGGTTATATTTCGAACCCCTGGACTGAAACTGGCCGTTTTGCCCGTGCGTCCAGTTGGTCGCGTTTGGGTGATGGCGGCATAGCAGCCATCTTTGATTATCATCGCGGTGACCTGTCCATGAGTGACCCCACAGTCGAGGAAGGCGAAGGCCAGATCGGGCAGCGTTGCAATGGACCAATGAACATTGACTTCCAGAGGTGCACCAATGACAAAGCGACCACTTTCGCCACCCGCAACGCTCAAAGTCATCATGAAGCTTTGGGCGAAATTGCCATAACCAACGTTGGAGCCAAACGATTCAATAGTTGAAACTTCCATATCCTGTGATGCCAAAGTGACCCTTAGGGGATATGTGTTTCGTACAAAACTCCGAGACCAAATGGCGTGGTGTAAACTGCCAGTGAACCAAGGTCAATCTGTCGGCCAATTACATTTGATCGTTTGCGCTGGTCTTTACCTTCCAAGGCGATAAATAGTTTGAAGGTTATTCTAAATATAACACGTTTTACTACTTGTTTATTACACCCAGTGCGCAGTTATCGGGCGGGTTTGTGCTTTTATCGGGCACCCTTTGCTGTTATAGGGCGGTTTTTTCCCATATTTTTTGGATATATATGACCAAATTTCCCGCTCGTGCTGTTATCGGGCACCCTCGTGCTGTTATCAGGCGGTTTTTTGTATATTTGTACCTTATTCCGTTTCCGCCCTGAGCAGTTATCGGGCGCCCGATTAAGGTTTTTTTGTCGCGAAACCCGCCCGATAACGGCACTACTGGAAAACGGAGAAACTGGAAAACGGAGAAACGGGAAAACGGAG
>SCLG01000082.1:545569-566454 GCA_004367875.1 Oikopleura albicans | reverse complement strand
AATTTCCACATGGCAATCTATTTGGCCGCGATTAAAGGCGCGCGTCAATTTTTGATATTTTTCAGCTGTTTTTTTCTCTTTTTTAGTATCTTCTTTTTTAGTATTTTTTTAAGAAAAAAAAGAAACATCATTTTAAAACTGGTCAAAAATAATATCATTTGGCAAAAAAACAAACAAGAAAAACAGTATACAAAGTAGTCATATAACAAAAACAATAGGATCGCGCATGGGAGGCGCTGAAACGCAGGTTAGTCTAGCGCTAATCCAAACAAAAATATATACCTCAATTTTTTGGTTTGAGCTTTAGAAAAAAGAAGAAAAAATTTCTGGGGAAACGGCAGTTTTCATTTTGAAATCGGTCGTTCCTAACATACTAATTTATCGAAGAGAAAAAAAAGGGGGACGCCGGCGTCCCCCTTGAACGTGGACGAGTTAAGAAGAAGTTATAAAAAATATTGCAAAGTTTTGATGGTGATAGATATTTTTCAAAAAATGTATTTTTGAAGAAAAAGAATTTTTCAAAAATGTATTTTCGAAAAAAGAATTTTTCAAAAAAAGTATTTTCGAAAAAATATTTTTGAAAAAAGTATTTTAAAAAGCGAATTTTTGAAAAAAATATTTAAAAAAAAGTATATTTGAAAAAAGTATTTAAAAAAAATTAACTATTTAAAAAAAAATATTAAAGAAAAAGTTGTTTGCAAAAAGTATTTTGCAAAAATTATTTGTGAAAAAAGTATTTGTTAAAAAAGTATTTAAAAAATAAAGTATTTTTGAAAAAAAGTATTTTCATAAAACTACAAGAAAACTGTGCAAGTAGGGAAGAAACTAAAAAAACAGGTTTGGAAGATAACTGCGCAGGTCATATGAGTAAAATATTTTTGTTACAAGCCAGAGAAGCTGACTTTGATGCATTCGGACGGTGTCGAAAACTTTTCGACCCTTATTTAGTAAAATTGACTTAAAATTTGGAACCCTTGCGAAAAAACAATTGTAACGGACGTAACTGTCATCAAATGATACAACCAAAAACGGCTCAAAGTCATCGGTGAGAACCAATTGTGACAAACTTTGAGATGTTTTTCTTCAGTTATGATACAGTCCTATCGCCTTTTCAAGAAAAAGGCCACCGACCATATGAGTCATAGGTAGGGGGCGTTCCTAAATGACCAACCTATAGAAATAATACTCGTATACTTCCAAAAACTGACATGAACTTAGCGATGGGTATTCCAAGCGCGCTAACAAAGTTTCAACTTATTCAGACATAACCGGTTCTAGATATGACGGTTAGAACATTTTTTACGGTTTACGCTCTTATTTCGTAAGTACGAATCGTACAAAGAAATTATAAATTATGGCGTATTCAGAACGTTAAGACGCTTCTAATGAGACCAAAAAATATTTTTTTAACGCAATTTTAACCGACCAAAATTCAAAAAAACCGGTTAAATAAGAGTTTTTACTGTGGTTCACCACGAAGATGCTTCAACACAACTTTAAAAAGTTACCAAAATCACCGCCACCTGAAGGGGAAATGTATGGTAGTTTTTGGACGTATTTTGGTGAGATTCAAACTTAACCGCAATTTACCAAGCGGTTTGCTACCCCTTTCCCCATTCGTCCCCACTAAAAGTCATATATCATTTGGACCGCCTAATCAAGCTCTTTTCAGGACCAGAAAAGATCGCTTGGGGAGGTTTGGGCTGATGTAGCAGAGACAAAAAACCTCAAATTCTAGTGCTTTTTGGTCATTTTCTCTTAACCGGTTGGTTTTTGGCCTTTCTAATCAAGAAAATCAGATGCGCCGTAGTCAATTACCTATAGAAACTGTCTGATTACAAACATATTACGTACTTCATTTCGAGGGAAAAAATTTAGGAACGCCCCCTAGTCATTGGGCCTAAAATCTGTCAACAAACNCAGCAAACTTAAAAAAAGTTAACGTTGCTATTCGACGCATGTTAAAAATTGGCACAGGTTGTGGTCGGTTGGCTAAATAACTTTACATGACGGTTACTAGATGCATATTTGTGAACAATGAATGTCAACCACGACACGTATAAGTAGAAGTCATACTGCATGGCAGACAATGTTGGACAAGTTGGCCAACTCTCCAAATTTCCTCAACGCCCAACGCAAACGTTGACAAACGCTCGGATTATTCCCAACGCTTGAAATTTTTCAACGCCCAACGCTCGCAACACGTTGAGAATAAAATTTAACCAACGCTTCAAACACTGATGGCACATTTACAAAAAATCTCGGCGAGTTGACAAACATGGGTGTATTGTTTTGTTATAGTCACTGTTGGAAAAGTTTGCCAACGCTTCAAATTGCCCTAACGCCCAACGCAAGCGTTGTCTAACGCTCGGATTCAATCTAACGCCCAACGTTCCCAACGAGTTGATTGGACGTTGGCCAACGCCCCCTAACGCCCAACGCTTCAAACACTAGTTATAGTAACATAGACTACAATTCATTATCGAAAAACGATCCTTCAACGCAGCCGATCATTTTCGTATCACATTCAATATCTTTATAAATTTTCCGGTCAAATACCCGCCTTGACATGATAAACGCTAGAGTTGCTCTGAAAACCATCATCAGCCAATGGTAATACTTAGAGTTGGGTGTCTAAATCGCTCTATAGCGACATTATTTGTGCCACATAACGGACAAGGTACAACTTCTAACATTTTATACGAAATATTTTTCTGGGAAACACCGCGCTGCCATAGATATTGAAATTGAAAAACTAGTTTTGCCAAATTGTAGAGCTCGAAGAGTTATTAAAAAAATTGGTAAAAATCCTCTTTGTAAAATGTCTGAGGCTAGAATTTTTTGAAGGGTTAATATGAGCGATGAGTTCCTCACGCCCCCTAAATACTTGAGGGCAAATAAATGCTGCCCTTTGCTGAACAAGTGGCGTTTTTCGACTCAGCAAATCTTCCATTACTAAGCTCCCCTGCTGTACCGTTTATTTGTTTCTAACTGTATAATGCTCCATCAAAATATGTGATAATTAAGACAAATAGAGTATTATTCCTTAAATCTATCTTCCAGATTAATCCACGCGGTGTCCCAATCAATTAACAATCACTGGCACTAGATTTGTGTGTGGGATGGGACACCAAGTGGATTTTGCTGTACGAGAGATTAAAAAAACAATAGGTTTGACCCAAAATCATTTTGGTCAAAATTACAAAAGGCATTCTGTAATCTCATGCAGTTTATTCACACCCAGCTTTCCGTATAAAGATGCCGAATCCGCCGAATGTTTTATATGTTTCTCCGCTTGTTTCCAACCCGCCATTTAACCTTTTTTAAAATTGTTTCTCAAAATACAATATAAGGTCTTTTATCATTCGTAATTATATTTTTTGGAAAATAGGGAAATATTTTGTTCGTTCGTTCAAACAGTATTTGACCCACTTCACAACAATAAGTGTGTTCAATATGTTTATTCTAATTTCGAAATGTCAGTTGGTTTTGTAAAAATTGGATATAAGAAATAGCAGCACGTAATGTTTCTACTTTTGACAGACGTTTTTGTGTATACGCATTCGGAAGTCGATCTTAAAATAAATATTATTTCGGAGGTGGTACCTAATCATAGATTTTGGCCGTCTTGCGAGAACGTGACGATCGTGCGATATTTTTAGAAAATGAGAATGTGATTTTCTTGCCTCCACTAATGCAGTACAATAAAAAAAACTTAAAAACAAACTGCATAACAAAATTTGCTCTATGATGGTCACGAGATGCGTTATCTGATTCACATAGGGGGTGCTGAATAAGGGTCGGTAATGCTAAAAAGGGTCGTTTTTATTCGATAAAATAATTATTGCTCCAAATGAGGGTCCTGATTATAACATTGTTCTCCATGTGCATTTTTACTAACTTGTGGTGCGTTTATGGATATAATTATTATATTAGAATAATTAATATATATAAATTCATTTATTATCTGATATTTCGGAATTACTCCATTTTCAAAAATTGTTGCGACTGTCAGAAAACAGACAAAATATTTTACAGATTGAACAGTATTCTAGAATATTTAAATAATATAACGCACTTTTAATGTTTTTTGAATACGGGCTCCCATTGCGCTACATAGAATGCCGGTATCCAAGGTCAAATAATTGTTATTTTTTTGTGAAATATTTGATCATTTAAAATTCGATCATTCAAACGAATAGCAACTCCTTCAAGTCTCGTTCGTTGGAAATAATTAGAACTCTGTGCAATTGGAGTGAAAAATTGCTTAATAAATTCCCTCTTTTGAATAGGTGTGGGAATCACCTCGGTTTCAGAATTATCAATAGCTTGACAAAATTCTTTAAGATTGTTTTGATATAGGGGACATGATTGGATATGATTATAAATTGAAGAGTCGTTCAAGCGATTATGTTCTAGCACACGTACATGTAATTTACGTGCAGATTCCCCAATATATTGCGATGAGCATGTACATGTGAAGTTATAAACTATGCCATTTTTCTCTTCAAAAAGTACAGGCATTTTAAGTTTTGGTAAAAATAAGTTACTAATACAAATATTTTTCCAGCAAAAATTCAAATTGAATTCTGGTGTAACTTCTTTAATGGAAGTACGGATTTTTGACGCAATTTTTTGAACGCGGTGATGTGTATATGCCATACAAATATTAAAATTTTTTCAGGGTTTTCACGAACTTCCCGTTCCTTCAGTAATCTTTCAGGATTACTTGTAAAGTTTTTTTCCCTAATATCAGCAATTTTTTCGTTAATTAAACGTTCTGGATATTGGTTTTGTAGCAAGCGTTGTTTTAATTCAATTAATGCATTATCTAAGTCATAAATATTAGAACAACAATGGTTAGATCGATGAATTTCGCCTTTTAACAAACCGATTTTTTGACTTTGGGGACTCATGCTTTGTTTAAAATTCGACATGACGTTTCAGGTAAATTTCGTTATTTTTTAAATAAACAGTGGTATCTAAGAAATTAAGCTCGTTATTTTTCATGTTTTGTTGTGTGAATTTGAGGTCTCTGTTCATATCACGCATTACTTTATCGGAAGTTCCTTTTTTAACGACAGCTAACACGTCGTCTACGTAGCGCACATAGAACGCGATATTACCTTGTGTTTCATGTTTTATTATAACGTCCTGTTCCATGATATTTACAAAAAAATTAGCAAGACTTGGTGATAATTTAGAGCCCATTGATATTCCCGGGCGTTGTTTATAAAAACCACCTAGGGTAGAAAAAGACGAGTATTCGCATAAAATCTGCATGAAAAAATTTTCAGAACAAAAAAGTGTGGATCCCACGGTGCCCCGACGCTCTTGCGAGAGAAATAATTTGTTGTTTAACCCCGAAACACCACCCTATCGATTTGCTTCTGGTGAGATTTTACGTATACGATTAGAGAGGAGTAGCAGAAGGGCCGGACAATCTCTACCAATGTATGTCACTTATTATCGATTACAGTCCCGACCAGGGGTCGGCATAAGTCAGAAAAAAATGAGCTGTGCTGTCCCCTCGGGCTTGAAATCGAGCTGCGCTCGGCTGTGCGCTCAAGCATAAAAATGGACTGCGCTTGGCTGTGCTGTTCAGGTCAAAAATAACCTGTCCGTAAAAATTATTTTCGAAGTTTATCTATGGGATACGCATTTAGATGTGACAATCTAAGATGCATAGCAGCAAAAAACATTCATCTTATAATTTCTCAAAAGTCTCAATTNCTTGACAAAATTCTTTAAGATTGTTTTGATATAGGGGACAAGATTGGATATGATTATAAATTGAAGAGTCTTTTAAGCGATTATGTTGTAGTACACGTACATGTAATCTACGTGCAGATTCCCCAATATACTGCGATGAGCATGTACAGGTGAAGTTATAAACTATTCCATTTTTCTCTTCAAAAGGTACAGGCATTTTTAGTTTTGGTAAAAATAAGTTACTAATACAAATATTTTTCCAGCAAAAATTCAAATTGAATTCGGGTGTAACTTCTTTAATGCAAGTACGGATTTTTGACGCAATTTTTTGAACGCGGTGATGTGTATATGCCAGACAAATATTAATATTTTTTTCAGGGTTTTCACGAACTTCCCGTTCTTTCAGTAATCTTTCAGGATTACTTGTAAAGTTGTTTTCCCTAATTTCAGCAATTTTTTCGTTAATTAAACGTTCTGGATATTGGTTTTGTAGAAAGCGTTGTTTTAATTCAATTAATGCATTATCTAAGTCATAAGTATTAGAACAACAATGATTAGCTCGATGAATTTCGCCTTTCAACAAACCGATTTTTTGACTTTTGGGACTCATGTTTTGTTTAAAATTCGACATGATGTTTGATGCTGATATTTTTCGGTATTGTTTCAGGTAAATTTCATTATTTTTTAAATAAACAGTGGTATCTAAAAAAATAAGCTCATTATTTTTCATGTTTTGTTGTGTGAATTTGAGGTCTCTGTGAAAATTGTTCATATCACGCATTACTTTATCGGAAGTTCCTTTTCTAACGACAGCTAACACGTCGTCTACGTAGCGCACATAGAACGCAATATTACCTTGTGTTTCATGTTTTGTTATAACTTCCTGTTCCATGATATTTACAAAAAAATTAGCAAGACTAGGTGATAATTTAGAGCCCATTGATATTCCCTGGCGTTGTTTATAAAAACCACCTAGGGTAGAAAAAGACGAGTATTCGCATAAAATCTGCATGAAAAAATGTTTCAAAACACTTTTTGGGACTTTTAAATTTTTATCTTTTTTTCCCTCAATTTTTAAAACTTCATTAAAAAAAATTTGTTGGACAATCATATATTTTTTTCAAAATCCAATTTACCGTAGTTTCACAACATACATTTGTGAATAGGCTTTCAGCATCATAAGAGATTAATTCGAAGTTTTCGCAGTCAAAATTATTTTTAAAATTTAGTATTTTATTTTTGAACATTTTTGTGGATTCTATTGAGTAAGAACTTTCCATCAAAAGAGGTTCAATTAGTTCTTGTAAATATTGCTCCGCTCCGCTGCAAACACTATTTAGACTACTAATTATTGGCCTTAGGGGCCATTGTTTTTTATGGCATTTTACCATCCCATAAGCACGTTTAATTGCGTGGCAGGGTTTCATTTTCTTAAAAGTTTTGGGTAAAATATGTTTTTCTAAACTTTTGATCAGTTTTTCGAATGAATTGAGGTCCTTAGATAAAGGATTTCTACTTAATTTTTGAAATTTATCTGTGTTAGAAAAAACTGCAGTTATTTTATCCAGATATTGCTCTTTTTCCATAATAACCAAGTTTTGTGTTTTATCAACACCAACTACTAATAAATTATCATTTTCTCTGAAAAACTCGGACAATTTTTTTCGTTTTGGATCAAACGTATTACATTTCATATATTCTGCATACGCAAGATATAACTTTGCCCTAACTTCAAAAATAACATAATTTGAAACATTTTGTGATTTAGCGTAATTTTTCCATTTTTCAATCAGTCTGTCAAATTCACATAACGATTCCTCCTTTTGAGCACATCCTCTTATAGCATTTTTAAAGCCCAACTCTAAACAAGCACTAATTTCAGAAGGTATTATACAATTAGAAATGTTTTCAATTTTAACAGTTTCATAATGTTCGCCATTACAATTAAGTTTGCCAAATTTTTTATCCCGATTAAAATCTTTTTGTTTTTCTGAATTAGCAACTCTTAATTAAATGCCATTAATAAAAGCATTCTGATGATTATATGAGTTAAAACTACAAGAAGTTTTGGATATAAAGTTTTTGAGGTTTTTCTCGTTATATGAAATTCGTTTGTGTTCGTTATCTATGGCACTACATAATCTTTCTATTCTTAATTTGTGTATCGTGTTCGGCGTAAGTTTACAATGTTCAATTTCTGACCTTTTTAACTTCGTGAAATTCGGTAGTATTTTGTTGTTATAGCAATTATTCAAGAATACCAAGTTTTTTTCTGCACGATATAATTTTTCTGTGATTTGAGTCGCATATCTGTAATCGTCTCTCGTAACCGTCATCAGTTATTATCATCAGTCGAGACATCAATTAATATATAAATTCATTTATTATCTGATATTTCGGAATTACTCCATTTTCAAAGATNGCTGTCCCCTCGGGCTTGAAATCGAGCTGCGCTCGGCTGTGCGCTCAAGTATAAAAATGGACTGCGCTTGGCTGTGCTGTTCAGGTCAAAAATAACCTGTCCGTAAAAATTATTTTCGAAGTTTATCTATGGGATACGCATTTAGATGTGACAATCTAAGATGCATAGCAGCAAAAAACATTCTTATAATTTCTCAAAAGTCTCAATTACTGTTTTTTGTTGTTTTGAATTTTGATTTTCTGACTCATTCAAGGACAGAAAGAAAAATATGCGACTTAATTTTCGTTTACAATTAATTCGAACTATGACGAACGGATGAGAAAAAATAAATCTAGCCCGCTATTTTTATAAATTATAATATTATATTCTTCGAGAGTGAAATCTGGCTCCTCAAGAAAAAAAAACGAGAAGGAAAAAAAAAGAAAAAGGACGACTTCGATTTACGCAAAAAAGGACTCAATTTTAAAAATTTTCTGGAATACGACAAAATGAAGAAACTGAATGAATTATGCGCCATTTCTATCGCGAACGACCTATATTATTTAAATATTCTAGAATACTGTTCAATCTGTAAAATATTTTGTCTGTTTTCTAACAGTCGCAACAATCTTTGAAAATGGAGTACAGTCCCTCACCCAAATAGGTAACAACATCGTTCTGAAAATTGTGTTACCTATTTGGGTGAGGGACTGTAATTCTGAAAAATCAGATAATAAATGAATTTATATATTAATGGATGTCTCGACTGATGAAAATAAATAATTAATATATTATAATAAGTTTAAATTGTTTTCAATACAAATTAAATTTAAAAAATAACAAAAGCATATAATGTGTAAGACGCAAAAAAAAATCATAGTTACGCCAGCTTAAAAAAATCATAGTTACGCCTTAAAAAAATCATAGTTACGCCAGCTTACGATACTGAACTCGCCTAATGCTGGGTGTGCTTGATTAGGGCCAGTGTGCTTAATAATAGTCATTATTCAAAAATCCTTTACCGACCCTTGATCCAACACCCCCTCTTCCTCATTTTAAATACCGACTCAAAAATGGATGAAAAATTATTTAAAAAAAAATAAAAGACAATTGTCCAATATATATCCGATATGGATGTCATATGCAGAAACTGGTTTAAACCGCTAACCGTTAACTAACGATCCGGTAAAAATAAGCTTGTAATAGCCAATATATTCACCTCGTAGAATATCAAATGCCTCGTTGACAAACTTAACTCTTATTCGTTCGCGCTCGTTTCGCCGTCTCAAACTGCCAAAGGATTGACAGGGGAAAACATCGTGACGCGTTTCTTCGACATCACCCAGCATCTAATTTTAGAAAACGTTTTATAGAAAATATGAGTACTTTGTAATATCCTCATTATGTATTCCGTGTTAAAAAACATGGCGACATTTTTATATTGTATTTTATAAAGTTTCATTTGGTCCAAATGCGCGGGCATTTATAAGGGGCCGCTCCAAGACTCAAGTAATTCGGGTAATGTACCCAACCCGGCCAAGTACCATACCCTACAATGAATTATTTCTATATCTTGCTGAAATGTTGCACCGTTAAACTTACTTTCAATTTTGCGCGCTTATTGTACGCCGATTTGAATCGTGGCCGCTGATTGGCTGCACAAACCTACGGTTCTCGCGTGAGAGCATTAGCAAGATACAGAAATAACCCGTGGTACTCCTGATTATTCCTCTTGTTTGACCGTATGATCAGACCTCGAATCCGACATCGAATTTAGTTCGGGTATCTGACCTGACTCGAAAACCCGAGTTTTACCACATTTACCAGCGGTTTACGGATCGGGTCGGGTAGCAAAAAATACCGAATGTGTCCAGAATCTGTAAACCTTTGATTTTGACTCCAGAATTGCGATTCGGCGCAAAACATTTAATACAGTCATTACTCTCAATTCGGGATATCTTCGAGGATATCTTCCAATCGGCCGCTTTTTGAGTAAAAAAATTGTCCCAAAAACAGTCGAAAAATGGACCCTTCATGACAGTTCAATCCAATACGGATGCTATTTCCGGGAATCAAAAATTATTGAAAGAAGGGACTGTATCTTACTCTATGGTTTATAATCTGAGCTCACCTGCTTATTTCAAGCGGTCGGTACACTCGATATAAAATCTCTTCGCAAAAATAATAAAGTAAAGTTGAAAAAATGTTAACTATTTTGAAATTTTTGGAGCAAAACAAAAATACTGAACCTGTTCAAAATGTGTCCATTGTCTTTCCATGGTAGTGGCTCGTTCGAAAAAAAATATTATTTCAGCTGCAAGTGTATATTTTAACTCACTTTTTTCAATCTTTTCCTCATTTTTTGATATCAATGTACCTTGAAGTGCTTTCCAAACACTTTGTGCCTAACACTAGCACCTAACAAAGACATACATAATATCAAGTAGATATGATATTGAAAGTGTATTTTATTCATCAAACGGTCTTAATTCTCAGGGGGAAGAAGTTTTTGGGAACCCGTAGGGGAAAAATGCGTGTATATAAACGCGCACTTTAAAAATTCATAATAATTCGCAATAATTCAAAAAAACTGGTAAAGCCAAGTTGTAGAGTTCGTCAAACTACGTCGATCTGACTTTTCAGAAATCGATTTGAGCCACCAGGGCCCCCTAGAGAGTTGTTTGAAATCTCCAACCTACGCAAAAAACACCGTCAATCGAATTTTCTCGAAAAGATAAGGGGGGTGTCCAATACCCGTTTATTTACACGCACTTCCCCTGCGAGTTAAGATCCAGAAAACAATTTTTAGACAACTTACCTGTACAGTTCATTTTTTGAACAAACTACTGGGACACTGTTTGGCGTAATAGTACAATTAGCGCCAAATATAACTTATAGGGTATCGTGTTTTTTCTTAACCTGCCCTTACTTGGCGCTGTCACTTTTAACACGTGAAAATTCAATTGAATTCAATATAAGCATTTTGATATTATAAATATAATATATAAATACAATAAGTTCCGAAGACAGGTGGTGTATAAGCAATATGATATTTACCTTTACTAAGCATAAAAAAATATCGAAAACTTACCCTATGCAGCATAAAGATAAGCATAATGTGCTTATTATTATTATGCATTACACACACCACCTAACCAGTTATATTAACAACTGTTTTTTTTTCGAAAAGTGTAAAGATAACTGGTAAGTTAACTTTGAATTTATGATACGTTTTAGTTCAAAAAGTGTTAAGATAACCCAACTTTGGTATGATAACTGGTGAGGGGATGTACTTGTTAAACTCATAAGTACCCGAAATGAAAAAATGCCATATAATCTCATTGGTGGTTTTTATTTAAGGTTGCACCGATTTCTCTTTTTCGTTTTCTACCGCTAAACATTAACAATTTTTTTTCATAAAAACTAAAAGTTAGATTAAAATGTCTTCTAGTTCACTACGTTGAGATATTTTCAACTCTTAACTCCTGGAGCGCATACGATTTTTTACCCCAAACCTCCTCGATTTTTATAATGTATTTTCCAGTATCAAGCGACGCGCGAAAATACATTACGGAGATACAAAATGGTGCAACCTTAAATAAAAACCACCATTGTTTTTTGAAAACAGATTAAAAATCATAGAGAAGAAAAATAAGAATTGGACAGGACAATTTTTGGAAAAAAAACTGTTAGTACAATTTTGTTCAGCTTGGAAAAAAAAAATTAAAATTTTTGCCCATTTTTACCCAAGGTCACTGTGTCACGTGATAATTGGGGATAAAGGCATTGTTTTGGGCCAAACGCGGCGCACGAAATCTAGGGGTTAAATCAATTTTTTTTCAATTTTTTCTTCGATTATTGGGTTCATCATAAGAAAATCTCGATGTCGTTTTCTAATTTTCGCCATCCGGTGACCGGACTCCGGTCTCCAGAATTCGAAAAATTGACCTGTCTTATTCTTATTTTTTCTTTCTCATTACATGTAGCTAAAACAAATGTTGATAATTTCTCCATGTATTTTCAACGCACTTTTTTATTTGCATACTTCTTCAATTGATTAAAAACATAAAACATTGTTGGAGTGCTACTACGAAAGTTTCCGTTGGACTTATACATGAACTTTGGTTTTTTAATTCGCTGTTTCGTTCCATATCGTCGCCGCCCTTCAGCTTAAAAAATAAAGTTTTTTGTCGTCTTCGGCCAGTGTTCCAAAAATTTTCAACTATTAATACATAATTCGGTCGAGGCTTAACTTTTGTGAATCATTTTGGTTTTTCCCACATCCAGGTGGTCAAGTGAGGGAAATCGAACTCTTTGTTTCATCGAAAATATCAACATACACCACCTAACCATTTGACTTAACACATTTTTTTCCGAAAAAAGGTGTTAATTCAAATGCAAATTGTTAAGTCAAATGCAAACTAAGCCAAATGGTGTTAAGTCAAATGGTTAGGTGGTGTAGTTGAAAAAAATGATACCTTTCGAAGTTGTGAAAGCAAAGATCATAATCGAAATAAGGAATAAATCTTTATCGGGATGTTGTAAAAAATTCATAAAAGGGTGAAAAATGAATGAATGGATCGTAAAACATTAAATTTTGGTAGTCTATCTTCAGACCAACTATTAACAAAATTGGGCTACCTTAACAGTTTTTCACAATTTTTTTTTTTTTGACAAATTTTTCTTTAATTTTTTTCCGCTTATATCGCGATTATATCATTCAATTATATCACACAGAGCTCGGCAAAGCCAGGCATTTTCAGTGACTTGGCTTGGCTTTTTCCCCTCTTAAAAAAATTTGGCTTGGCTTTATCTCCTCTCGAAAAATTTTGGCTTGGCTTGGCTGTTTAAATTTTCAAAATTTTTTCGACTTGGCATGGAACACAAAAAGCCAAACCAAGCCAAGCCAAGCCTTGTGCCAAAGCCATTCGTGCCGAGCCCTGATATCAGATACAAAAAATTGCCAAAAAGGTAAAAAAAAAACTCTGTGAATGTCGAAATTCGATTATATTATATAATTCGATTATATTATAAAATTTTTTAACAGTAAATTTTTCATCCGTTCCTGTTATTCTCATTTAATCAAAAGAAATCACTATTGATGATATAATGATAAAGAATTGATCACTTAAAACTGATTCTAAAAAATTAATGAATATGTACCAAGTTACTTGTTAAATATAAAGGAGCTTATAAAACAAATAATTATATTTAGTTCCATTAAAACATTAGTGCCACAATTTTTCACAGTATATCAAAACCGTTGAGTAGCATATTAATGTTCACTCAAGTTTTCGGTCATTTACAGCGTTTTTTTTTTGCTATTTGTGCATTTCATATTATTGAAAATCGTTAGATATGTCAATTGTTTTACAGATTCTGTAGATCATTTGTCGTGCATATTGTTATTAATTTGACTAAGAGAGAAAAGAAATAAGGGATGCTGACCTCAGAAAATCGAAAAAAAACTGTTTTGGCCATTTTGCTCAGAATCAAAAAGTAGTAAATAGGGGTCAAGGTCAGTTTTGCGCGCCTTATTTATCACATGATCCGTTCAAAACAGGTCGGCATCCCTTATTTTTTCCCTCTAACAGATCAAAATCGGCCATACGACGAATTTAAGTCGAAAAGCGAAACTCTCACTAGCAGAGGTCGGCACTCAGGTACCCAGGTTTACTCGGGTAGGGTAGCCATTTTTCGGTCGAGTATGACTCGAGTTATAGTTGGGTAATACGGTATGACTCATACGCTATGACTTATACCATTGTACCGGGCCCAGCTCGGGTACGGCTCAACATTTTTGCTCCACAAAAACTCGGGTCAAAGTCGGGTCAACTCGCGTCGATCAAATTTTCTTAATTTGACTAACGCAATCTGATTATCAGATTTTTTGGTTTTGCATTTGAAACACCTAGTAAGGTTCCGTGCCACGGCTGAATTTGCATACTTTTGGAGGCTCCCCAACCACCCTAGCACACTTTCTAGTTGATTTTTTGCCATAGTTATACTCTTTTATTTCTAGAGCTAGTTTTTGAACTTGAAAATACAATGAAATAATAGAGCACAACATTGCACTTTTTTTTTCAAGTTTTTCAAAAAAATTTTAAGGATTAAAAAAACCGTACAGGTTTCGGAAACCGTCGGTGCTACAGGGTGAGGTAATATAGATTCTAAGTCGTTTTTGGTGACTTTTATTCGCTCAGCACATAATGTGGCGAACTAAAAAACGGCTTAGCATCTATATTACCTCACCTTGTAGTTCCATAATAAACTTATGGCCTGAGGGGCGCAGTTCTCATTCGATATAAAAATAATACAATTATATGGTGCCGTGACTAGATATAACTACAGATTTTGCTATTGATTAATTTTAACTTCCTGCGCGTTTCATAAAATCCTCCACTAAAAAACTTATGTACGAATGAAAATTTGCTCGACCCTTTTTAACAAAAGTAACTTTTAATGACGTTTGAATAAGTTTTACTTGTGATGAACTCAACTCCTGAATAACGGGAGTCTTATACTTTACAAACAAGTCTGCTGAAGTCTGCATAATTATCTAGGTTACTTTGAAACTGTCCAATATTCGGATATTTTCAACCTACGCTACTTTTTTTAACGATATGGCGATGAGTCACAAAATCATGGTGTTGATCCTTTTTCTCCAGAGCCTTGTGTAAAATCAAATCGCGTGTTTTTGACTACTCTGAGACAAAAACCATCTCAAATGTCATAAAAAAGTACTACACTTAAAAAGGTAAGTAAGACACACTTCCGCCCAACAACGACAAACTTCCGCATCTGAGTCATTTCATAGGGGATATGTTTTATAATCGTGGCCTTAGATACTTAATTACGTTTTTTGCCTCAGGTACAAAATGCTAAGAAAAGTTAATAGTTTTGAAAAAAGACCGTTTCAATAATTGTGATAATTGATGACGATATTTTAGCGTGAGGACAAAAGTACAATGGAGGCGCAACATTCAAGTCATGTAGGTTCGATTTTATTCAGGAACGAGCTCAATCGATATGAATATTTATTCTCGATTGTATTTTATTCTGTTTTGACCCAAATTTTTTAATTGAATTTATATTTACTACTGCCAAAAGGCACTATCGGAAAACGGAGAAAATTTTCCTAACATGGCCTCTAAAATGCTCGCTAGCACCAAAACGTGTCTCCTTTTTCTACTTATTCATTTTACCAACGTAATCGACTCATCAAACTGCATCATATGTGTTATTTTTATGTAGAAAATTATCTCCGTCTTCATGTTTCTCCATTTTCCTGTTTCTGCGTTTTCCGGTAGTGCCCGCCAAAATATCCGCCAAAAAAGTGTTAAAGTTGGTAACGAAGTGACTTTTTTTCTTTCCGCTTTTTTTTGTCAAAATTTTTCACTTCGTTCCGTCACTTTTGCCCATTTTGGCTAATATTTAACCATTTTAACTCCCAGGAGGAAATGCGTGTAAATAGACACGCAACTTGTTTTTTTGTCGATTTAAGGCATATCGAGGCCACGTAGGGCAAAACGGGTATTGGTGACCCCCCTCAACTTTTCGAGAAAATTCGATTGACTGTGTTATTTTTGCGTAGGTTGGAGATTTCAAACAGCTCTCTAGGGGGCCCTGGTGGCCAAAACCAATTTCTGAATAGTCAGATCGACGTAGTTTGACGAGCTCTACAACTTGGCTTTACCAGTTTTTTTTTAATTATTGGGAATTAATGTGATTTTTTTTTAATTGCATGTTTATTTACACGCATTTTCCCCCTACGGGTTCCCAAAAACTCGTTCCCCCTTAGAGTTAAGCCAAAAAAAAAGCCGAAACGAAAGTGTCACTTCGTTGCCACACTAACTGTAGAATGAATTACATTAATTTCTCCATGACGAGCTTTTTAAAGCCAGGTGCTGGCCCAATCTCAATTTACTGACACATCGGTGGTGTGCTCAGACGGTGAAATCCGGTGTCATTCGTGTATTTTATCGGCGACGAGTGAGAAAATGCGCAATTGGCTGAATCGCTACACTACTTATAATGGCAAAAAGATTCTCTTGATGCGATGGGCACGATCGAGGGCCGTATTTTGCGTCCTGAAATACATTTATACCGGATACGAGGTAACTAATTAATAATGCGCTTTCTTAATAATGGCAAAATTAGTGAGAAATTGGGATACAAATGTGTCGTAATAACCTTTTTTCACGGAACTTACTCATCACTTCAGGGTATGCTTTGCAGTGAGCGTATATTTTACTCATATTTACGAACATCCGTTTCTGGAATACAACATTTGTTACTGAATAATATTCATGCCACCGTTTTGGATACAACTTATTTCAATTAGGCGTACTTACTAGTATTTGGACAATTCAAATGTCGAAAAATATTTTAATTCGCAGGGGGAAGGACTGTTTGATAACCCATATTGGGGGACGTATGCACACACTTAAATATTCACAATAATTTGCAATAATTTTGGTAAAACCAAGTTGTAGAGCTCGTCAAACTACGTCGATCTGACTATTAATAAATTGATTTGGGCCACCAGGGCCCCCTAGAGAGCTGTTTGAAGTATCCAACCTACGAAAAAAATACCGCCAATGGAATTTTCCGAAAAGTTGAGGGGGGTCAGCAATACCAATTCTGCCTTACGGGGCCTCCTTATGCCATAAATCACACTTCCCCTACGAGTTAAAATTAAAATTTGAAAATGATAATCAAGTTGATTGGCCGCGGTACGATAACAACGCGAAAAAAACAAATAATAATTTCTCTCTTTTTTGTTCTCGCTTACAATGCGGTTAGAATATTATTGCGTTTTATAACGAAAAAAGCATAAGTTCAGCATTTGCCGAATAAGGGTCGGTTTTGAGATGACGAAAGCAACCCGTATTAGTCAAGCATCCTACAATTTCTTTTGTAGGTGTTTGAAGAAGCATTGCTAATAGACGTCTATCAAGTGGCAAAGACATTTGAATGTCAGTCTTTGTTGGCGTCGCTCAAAAATTATCGCGCCGTTTGTCTAGCGCCTCTTTCCGCGCCAATCTCAACTTTAAACAGTGACGATCGGATTACTTCCACACCCGTCAATCACGTTCCCATGTTCAGCGTCATCCGAATGGCCAATCAGGAGACAACTCAAGAGAATTCGACACCCGAAGAACAAATTGAAGAAATTTTCATTGAAGGTTTGAAAACCCGAAACTTTGAAAATTTTAATAACCGTTTTTTTATAACACGTTCGATAGCGTGACCGGGTTTTAATATAGAGGCAGTTTGGCCGAATACACCGCCTATCTGCTTAAATTAACACTCAGTTTTTCGCCTACGCACTACCTGCTTAAAGTAACAGTTCCGCCTACCTGCTAAGAGAAAACCTAAAAATGGAACAAAAAATTGTTACTTTAACTCCCAGGGGGCACCGAAGATTTTCAAAAAATCATAATTTTCGATTTTGAAACCATTCGCAATTGCCCAAAATTGTCTCGTGATCTTTTCCTGATACGCAATTCGAAATTGAATATCAAAAGAATGACAAATACATTAGTTTGTTTCGTTCACAAAAATAAAGTTTTTGAATGAGAAACGATTCTGAAGAGACTAAATCCGTTTGATAAAATAAGCCTTCCTATAGACTTTGGAGATATTCCCGTAGACTCTGGAGATCAATGTGAGAACAAAAATAAATTGAAAACCGATTACAATTTGTTTAACACCCGTTTCAACTTATTTTCAAGTAATTCTGTACATTATTTAAGCCGTTTTCGCGCTCGGTGCCTTTTAGTGACACAAATGCCCCCTGGAGGTTCTTTAATATTGGTGCCCCCTGGGAGTTAAGGAGAGAAAATGAAATCATCTTAGAGTCTTATTTCTCAAGCAAGGAGGGTATTGACCATCCTTAAGTGGAACTTTTACTTTTAACAGCTAGTATGTAGGCGGAAAAATTGACTGTTACTTTAAGCAGGTAGTTGGTGTACACCACCTAACACGTTATGTTAACACCATCAAACGTCGAAAACTGTTACCCTAATCTAATTTCGTTAAAATAATGTGGTAGGGCGTTTGGCTATAATATTGGAAATCGAAGTTAATCTAATCCCAAAAAGTGTTAACATAATGTAATTTTGTGAACATAACGTGTTAGGTGGTGTATATGAGGTTTGACTTTTTTTCAGGTTTTCGAACTTAAAAAGGCATTTAAGTGGATTTTTTGAAAACTATTCTAATTTTTGCCTATCTGAGAAAACCGATATTTCTCAAAATTTTATCTAAATACAATTACAATTTTTCCAGTTATTGCACACGTTATATTAAATTTTATTACTACGCCGTTATGTTGCAACTTGTATAAAAATTTCCGGGTCAAATCATTGTTTTTTTTCCTTCTAATTTTTTTAACTGTAAATCTTTCAATTTCTAGGAATTTGATAAATTAAATTTCTATTTAGATAAACTTCATACTGACCAATCAGTGCGGAATACAGCGACCGAAAGCGAGATTTCTGGCCAAGACGACGAAAATCTGAAAAAAGACGAAATAATCGACGTGAGGCCAGCNCTTATCTTGCCAGCACTTATCTTGCCAAAACCCTGATGGTGCGCTTATCTTGCCAATTTTTGGGGAAAATATTTTCCAAAACATACGCCTACGCACTGTGCACTTATCTTGCCAAAACCCTGATGGTGCGCTTATCTTGCCATTTTTTGGAGGAAAATATTGAAAAATAAGAAATTTTTTGATTTATTTTCGTCATTTAGTACCGGGATTTTTTTCTAGAAGTTATTAATGTTAGACAATTACACCGAAATCCGAAATATTCTAGACTTAGCCAGATCGTGCATTTATCTTGTAAAATCTTGAAAAATCCATGATTTTCAGCTAATCCACCTACGCCATGTGCGTTTATCTTGCCATTTGCACTTATCTTGCCACTTTTTGGGTCGGCGAATGTGCAAGATAAGTGCACAGGGAGTGTACTAGAAACGCGCAGCCGATTTTCATGAGACTAAACCAGTATTACAGTCCTTGACTCCATAAGGGGCGCTTCTATAACGGGCGTTTATCCCATAACGGCCACTTTTTTCCTCCAAAAACGGCCGTTTACCCCATAACGGCCGCTTTTTTCGAGAACCGAAAACGGAATTAAGGACTGTAGCAAAAATTTTCTGGGTTCGTACTAGACTCAAGCTGATCTTTTTAAGTGAACCCCGGTATTTTTTGCAAAACTCGGACAAAGTGTACCACACATCGGTAAATTGACCAACGCTTCTTTTGCACGTTGATAAAAATTACGGCGTTGAGGGCTAATGAAATTAATACGTTGGGCATCGAAAAACTGCTTATTTGACCAACGGTTTTATCTTCGTTCAATATTATTGGTACTTAAAGTACCAAAATAGGGTACTCAAACTGTACGAGCAATGTTGGAAGCGTTGAGCGTTGGCGTGCGTTGGCGAACGCTCAACCAACGCGTTGGAAACGTTGGGCGTTGAGGGAATTTTTCTTCCCAACGTGTTTGGAGTATGGGGCGTTTGGAAAAGTTCAAGCGTTTGCCAATGCTTACGTCGGGCATTGAGGAAATTTGGAGCGTTGGCCAACTTTTCTAACACTGCTGTAGGATTCCCACAATAATACTTTCGAAAATATAACCTCAAAAATAAACTTTAGAAAAATAAGTCGATACTTTATTAGGTGAAACTGTTATGTAATAATCGTTCAAATAATCGAAAAGAAAAATTTCCAAAGTTTGCCCACTGTCGAGAAAATTCAGATTGGGGGAGTATGTCAGTCATTTTGGACATTCCATCGTTTTCGTATCTTTCCGGATTTTCGAGACATTAATGGAAACTCGCACGAATTTTCTTATTGGGTCTTAAAATCAAGATATAATTTTCAAAAAATAGTCCAAAAATACTATATAAATACAAACGTTAAAAAAACATATACGAACTCTTCTTTATCCGGCATTCGTTGAACCCATGGATGTGCTGAATAGCTTCTTTCTGTACCTCTAAATTCAATCCTTTAGTTCTTAATTCGCAAATAGTGTTAATAGTGTTTGGGTCGGTTTGTTTACAAAAAAGTGTTCAAAAAAAAACTTTTTTCATTACTATCAAGAGTGACCTTTAAATCAAGCCTAAAATTGGGACTTCGAGTTTCTTATTCGTTTGATTTCGTTTGGACGATTTTTTTATCTACAGTGGATGTGCATCAACTGTATTAGGTTTTTTGATGAAATTGTGTAAAAACAAAAACTCTACAAGATTGCAAAAAATCATTTCAGATTTTTAATTATTTTTTTCTCAATTATTTAAAAATTAGTGTTGTTTTCCCGTGTAAAATTGAAAATATGATCCAAAAAATTTAAAAAAAAATTAAAAAAGTTTTCCTACACTTTGGAACCGAAAGGCCTCTATATTGCCAAAAAGAAAGAATCAAATAAATATCACTACAGTAATTTGTCCGAAATTTACCCGAATAGGGAACGCTTATCCCATTACGGCCGTTTTTTGAGAACCGAAAACGGTTGTAATGGGAGTAATTTTCTGAAATATTTTTTAGCTCATTTTGGAACTACATTTTCGAGTCGAAATGTTAATACACCACCTAACACGTTATGTTAACACACGTTATGTTAACAAAGTTACATTATGTTAACACTTTTTTGGATTTAATGAACTCCGTTTTCCGCCCACGCCCTAACACGTTATGTTAACAATCGCCTACGTCTAAACTCATTATGTTAACAAAGTTACATTATGTTAACAGTTT
>SCLG01000082.1:525956-536306 GCA_004367875.1 Oikopleura albicans | reverse complement strand
TTTTTTTGTGAATTTTTCAAAATTGGTTCACCACCAATAATAATTTACGGCACTGATCTGGACCTTATAACCAGACCTAAGTAATGTGGTTTATTTGTACAAACGATAACCAGACAAATTATGCATATTTAATACTGTTACCAGGACTCAACCCATAGACAATTTATCCATACAATTTAGCCTGGACAAGTTTTACCTGGACAAGCTTCAATGTTGCAAGGTTCTCCTTTTGAATTAGATGTTCCAGATTTTAGACATTCACCGATGTTTCCATTTTTACAAGACCTAGTGTAGGTTTGTGTGCCGCCTCCACATGTTTTTGAACAGCCCATATATGGTTCCCAACTAGCCCATTCTAAAAATTGTTGTCATTTATTTTAATTTAAACCATAAACCTCGCACTTTTGGATTTTGAATATTGTCAGAATTAAAGACAAATTTTAGACATTTAAGTATATTAGCATACCTGGACAAGCTTGTTGATTGCAAGCCTCAGTTTCAACCCCTATTCCTTTGCAATCTACTCCTGCCGTGCCGCCCACACATTCTCGTTCTCGAGTATGAGAACCGACACCACAAGTGGCACCACAGGCACCAAATGCACTCCATGCGCCCCATTCAGCTTAAAAGTTAAATATTAAAATGTTGTCGATAACGTATCAGGATTAGGGAGACAGACTTCAATAATCTCCAATTTTGAATTATTATAAACATTTTTATTCGAAAAATTCTTCATAACGCGTGCTATCATTTAGCTTTTCTAGAATAGTATTACTCTGTAAAATCTTTAGTTTGGTTTTCAGTCGAAAACATCTTAGTAAAAAAACGTCCGTCCATGTTTCCCAGAAACCGTCATCGTTAGCCACGTCTTGACAACGACCGGCGTTAACGTTAGTCGCATATTCACAACACTGTTTACATAATGTAAACGTTTTTTTTATAATTTATAAATGTATCACAATCACTAATTTTTAAAGCTCTATGTAGTCCGTCCAAAATGCTCTTGGACACTAATTTCAGATTTTACCTTCCAGAATTAGATTTTTTTTTTCGATTACTGGTTTTTCCGGTTTTGACCGTCGTATCGAACTTACCCGGATATCCTTAAAAAATTTCCAAACTTCTCATAATGAAGAGTCAAATCTGTTATGAGTGTCCAAGAGCACTATGCTCTCAAAGCACTAATATTTTTTTTTTGTTTTAATTTTTTTCTCAACTCATACATGTAAAGGACGACTAAAATACAAATTTAAAACATCCTTCTCCGAAAAGTTTTTCAGAGAGGCCATATATTGTAAAAAAAAGTATCTGATTAAGAAAGTAAGACTTCGAAAACAATAATTGTTCATTTGGTGACGAAATGTGAAATAAAATCATCTGAAAGTAGAAGCCTTGTTCTTCAAGAACAAAAAAAGAAAAAGTCAATTGCAAATGTAGAACAAATTTTATAGCGTTTTTCCCGAACGTACTTTTTGTAAACAAAGGGACTGACCGGTCCTTAAAATGATAGTAAACTTACCGCAAACAATTTTGTATACTCCGGTAACGTCATTCTCAGCGTAGTCATCATCGACAACGTTACATCCGTTGAAGAAAATACATGCAGGCGTTCCGTCGGTTACGTAGTGCGTGAAGTGGTTACAATCATCATGACCTTTACACCTTTCGAAACAATCATCCATTGTCACCGATACGTCGTAAAGATCCAGATCATGTGAAACGTGGGTGTCTGTTGTGCATGTTTTTTCCTTCCCATGTACTTGCTCGTACTTACATTTTTCAGAAACTACAAAATCATTTACATCAGATGATGAATCATCAGAGTTTGAAATTCATTATGCTATTTTTCCCAAATCTTGTTCAATTGTTGAAGGCATTTCTAGTAAATATTTTTCGACTGTTTTTTTGGTTCAAAATACTCTCCTCAACTATATGATATAGTCTATATATCCAGGTGAAATCTTAAAATCGAAAATGGACCGCTAATGTCCACCTGGGTGGACAAATGACCAAAAAAGTACCTGTTAATCAATAGTAATGCTATTTGTGACCACTTTACTACAATTTGTTGCAAAAAATATACCATGACCATCCCTGACCACCCAAGAGGCCGATTTGACCACAAAGTGATTTTTTTTTTCAATTTTTTCCTTTTTTTGAAAGGGCCAATTCGAATTCTAGGTGGACAAATGACCCCAACAATGTTTTTTTCCAAGCTACTAGAAAATGACCATCCAAGATTTTTTTTTTTTTCACCTGGGAGAACGTTTCGTCAGAAAAAATTATCCTATGACCACCCTGGACCATCCAAGTGGTCGATTTGACCAGGAAAAGTTTTTTTTTCGATTTTACCCTTTTTGCGTTTTTTTAAGAACTTCAGCTCAAATTCATTGTTTTTTCTAGTCCACTAAACCGTCATTATCATTCAAAGAGAGACCAACACTTGCCGCAACACGAATGACGATATTTTTAAACACAATTTTAATTTTCTTATCAAGATAAATGATTAGAGAAATCTTTATACTACACACCAACAGTCTCTATTTTTCGTCATTTTATAAACTGCGGAAGCTATGTTGCCGAACTAGATAAAAAATGGTTTTGGGCAGAAAACAAATCACTCTTTAATGTCGCAAATCTTTATCACACTCTTCATAAAAAATCAGAGACTGTGGTAGGATTACCCAAGAAGAGGGCTAGCTATTGGTATATTAAAAAAATTAATCTGATAAATATTGTAGGCGTTATTCACATTAGTTCAGAGGGCCTGATCAGAGCCCCTGAAACGCGTCTCAGACTACTTATAAATGTATTAACCATTGGAACCTACAGAAAATCGCGTGGGCTACATTAAACTTTTTTTATTCCAACAAAAATATCAACGGGTTCGGAAACTACAAACGATTCATTTAGGCCAAAAAATTTTGGTCGAAATCAGCCCAGACACTCTTAAAAATTTTTATAACTTTTGGAAAGTGTAATGCATAAAATGTACCGCTATAGCTATGTCTGAATCCGTTAATAAAACAATTATTTTAAAAGCCTAATTATTTAAAAATAAATTATTTTAATAAATTTTCAAATAAGAAAAAAATCCCAAATTAAATTTGATTATTTGAAACCTTAGAAAATTAACGTTATTTTAAGCTTTGACACTACCAAACAAAAAATCCGCTTTCTCAAAGTAAGGGCCACCCCAAAGTAAGGGCCATCTTTTGACATTTTTTAAAATCGACAAAGGTGGCCCTTACTTTGGGTGCCTCCCTGTATCTGGTTTATAGCTTGAGACACCGCATGGATTTTTTTTTTACAAAGAACTTCAGTAGCCTTGTACAGTCCTTTTTGATGTGCATATTGTGTTTCCGTGATACACAGGGTGCGCAGTTATCTTGCGAACTTGGTCCTTGAAAAGTCGCAAGATGAGCGTTTTTTCGCAAGATAACTGATCAGTACATATAATACACCACCAACCTACGTAAGTTCACACCACGTAAGTTAACAAAATGCACGTAAGTAAACATCATTTTTTCTTAAAAGTTTTGAAAACTTACGTAAGTAGGTGGTGTATAATTATTATGAATCCCGAAACCAAAATAACTGAAAATCGCAAGATAAGCGTACGAGTGGCAATTTTTGCAAGATAACTGTGCACCCTGTGTATAAACTCCCTTTTAATTATTTTTTGTGAATTTTTCAAAATTGGTTCACCACCAATTATAATTTACGGCTTGGATCTGAACCTTATAACCAGACCTCTCTTTAAATAATGTATATTTATTTAGTATGCTACATTCTGCGAAATATATAGTTCGGAACATTCTCTTTGTAAATGTTGCATTTTACATTATGTAACAAAATTTATTTGTTAAACATTATGCAGTGAACTGTATTATTACACATTACGCAGATTAATGTAGCTTTTGAGCCAGTTATTATCTGTACGTTTTTTCCGAATGATATTTTACTTAAAAGTGTTTGTATCGCGTGTTTCCTGAAAAACCGTAGACTAGAACACTGTGTTCTTTAATCAATTCTTACCAGGTTTGCATCTCCATTCCAGTTCGAATCCACTATGACTATCCAAATAATCCGAGTAGAAATAAACTTCGAGGGGTGTCTCATAAGCACCGGTGAACTCGTCTTCTACATATTCGTTTTGGTGTAGATGTGCTAGTTGGTTAATTTTTACATAATCAACGTTAGCTTCCGTGTCGTAGTGATTGAANTTTCGATCTGTAAGTAAGAGAGAAAATAATTAATTTAAAAAGTGGGTTAAGAGAAATGTGCGGAGAACTAATGCGAACCGATATTCCGCGTTTCAGAAATTTTGGATTCACGTAGGAAAAGTTATAACACTATAGGTCACTTTTGCCCCTTGCGGATATCCGGTATGTACGGATATATCTGGGCACAATTTTAGCACTCATGGACCAGAAAAATTGTTTGAATTTAATTATGCAAAAAAAAATTAATTGATAATGTTAGCCATTCAAATTTTATGATAAATTTTCGTCGACATTTATTGTCGAGAATTTGAGCATCATTTACCCCCTTAAGGGGGTTAACCCGGGTTACTGTTGATCAAATTCTCGGAAAAAAATATCTCACCTGAAATTCATCATAAAAATTGAACCACCCCTATTGTTATTATCCAAATAGATACTTCTGGTTTTATCATTATTCTTCTTTCTGTTTTGGATTTTCGGGTTCGCACCGGTGAAACGCACGTGCTCATTTTCCGCCAGTGCAATTTTGGTATTTCCGTTTTTTTCACTTCAGTAGTTGCCGCCGGTCTTACGTCTTCTGCTGCTCGGGCTTACGCTTGTATCGCATTCGTCGACTGTTTGGACATTTATGTCTTTTTGCTATATACCGATCCTTAAGGGGGTTAACCCGGGTTACTGTTGATCAAATTCTCGGAAAAAAATGTCTCACCTGAAATTCATCATAAAAATTGAACCGCTAACTTTATCAATTAGTTTTTTTTTTGTATTAGAAACTTTAAACATTTTCTGATTGATTGGTCAAGAATACCTTTGTTTTTTTCTTTTTTCAATCCCAAAAAATCAATGTTCGTTCGAATCATTTTTACAAAAGAGCATCACAAACCGTATTTTATAAATTTTTTAACCAGCATATTAATTTTTATTCTGAGGGTTCTACTATTAGATAAGATAATTGGTCAACATATTGTCGTTTTAAATATGCTTTATTTGCTGTCATATTTCCAAACTGGCCGAATGACTACATTTGGTGCCGATTTTCGACACATTTTAATTCGTAAGTCCGAGAGAAAAAAATAAATCAAAAAAGTAAAACGATGAAAATGACCGCTAGACTCATGAGAATCTATCTGAGGCGTTTCAGAAAATTTAGACCAACGATACAGTCACCTATACAACAATTGTCACTTTTGGCTCATTGAGGATATCCGGTATGTCCGGATATTTTACAGATCGGGGAATAGACCAGTGCAGAACAAAATTGTTTGAAGTTATTAATGCAAAAAAAATTAATTGATAGCGGCAGTCGTTTAATTTTTATGATGAATTTTTGGCGACACTTTTTTCCAAAATTTGAGCAACATTTACCCCCTTAAATGTTAATATCAAGAGAACGGTTAAAGCTAAATGAAAACGGATAACGGTTATAGAACTTTTCCTAACTTTTGCGTATTAACACAGGTATATTATAACACGTGCATACCCCCCACGTCGTCATGTTTCACCCATTTTAAACTTATATCTAAATATCAATAGAACGGTTAAAACTAAACGGGTAACGATTTTAGAATCTGTAATAAGATTTGTGTATAAACACAAGGATACTATTACACGTCTACACCTCCTACGCCGTTATGTTTCACCACATTTTTTAGAAAAATGTTCAATACTTAGACATTAAAAGTTATATAGCGTATGTAATTGAATTGACACCAAAGATCATGGACATTGTGCTGCGCGCTTGGTCTGCCGAAATTCGGGGTCTTGACCGAAATTCGGGGTCTTTGACATTTTTGGGCGCTGTCGCGTTAACACCGATGCGCCACCAACTTGCTAGTGCTATTTCGCCAGTCAAGCACACCGTGTGTAACACCGCCGGCTGAGGCTGTCATTTCTGATTAGATCATTGTACAATAAATACAAAGGCATTGTATNAAAATTCCCTAATTCGTACCCGATATTTATAACCAGAAAACAGCATTCAAATGTCAAAAAAGCAAAAATCACTCATTTTATGGATTTTTTGGTGGAAGGTCCCCAGCCTACCTAGTTAACGGGTACCTACCTAGTTAACGGGTACGATTTTCAGATTTCAAGATACCCGTTAACTAGGTAGGGACTGTAATAAAAAAAACCGAGATTTACCGGACAACTGAGTCCGAATTTTTCTAGAACCGGTCGAAAACGGTAATTTTGAGAAGTGTATACCAAAAAACGGTATTTACCGGACAATCATCAGTTGGTTTGTAAAACTAAGTTTATTTTCGGAATCTTTGGCCCTAATTTAGTCTAGAACTAGTCAAAATTGGTTATTAAGTCAAGACAAGTCATTTTGGCAGTTTTCAAAAATTGTCATTTTTTCACGTCAAAAATCTCACCACAAGACTTATCTGTACGAGTTAAGAAAAAAAGTTCCTTTTTGGCTTGCCTTCGCAAACACTTTGCTCGAATGACCAAAAAACGTGATCTACGACCTCGAATTAGGGAGGACACAAAGTTTCAGCGAAAAAAATTTTAAGGTTCCTTTATTTCTCTAGTAGGCCAATTATTTGATCAAAAAAGAAAAAGAATTCTCCAGAAAAGTGTAGAAAATCATAATTTTTGTGCTTAAATGACAAATGTAAAAATGCTAAAATGATGAACAAATGTAAAAATTAGTCTTTTTTATCACAAGAGTGTATTCACCTGGTGTGAAGGTGCAGTCGGAATGCGCTTCTGTGCATTGGGTTTCATCAAAACAGCCAGCACCAACACAGCCAAAACCAGGCTTCGCCACGCAGGTATACATCCAACTTTGATCTCCTGACATAGTACATATAGCGTTGACTGTTTCCGGACAAGATTCACAGCCCGATGTGACACACACTTCGCCGACAAGGGTTTGCATTGCACCGCATTCTAAAAATATTTCTTAACGACGTCTTGAAAACGGATGGCGACAAAGGAAACAATTTCATAGCAAGGCACTCAGATTTACTCACAGAGTTCTGAATTACAATCACGCCAAACGCACGCTTTGAGTGTGATTGGGATTGAGATTTTGTGATTTTGTGATTGGGATTTCCATCTCTGTTTCAAAGTGCTTTAATGTTAACAATTAACTCAACGGTCGTTTGCAATTAATTTTTTGATTTCACCATATGTTTGGCTTCAAAAGGCCTAATTAACGTAATTACGTATTTTGACGTATTGCCGCTTTTTTTTTATGCGCCATTTGCGCTGTTTTATTGAAAAAATCCTTTAAAATAGTCCTACAAAAATAAAATTTCGGTAAAATTCAGCAATTTTAGGCAAAAAACTGAAAAATGGTTAAAATTCTTAACTTAAGAATGTTAACATTTTGTTTTAAAAAATCCTGTGAACCGGTGAAGGCCCGTGTAAATCCGAGAAAGACATAATATTTTGCCAAAAAAATGGAAACTAAAACCCGTGAGCCACATCGCATTTTTTCCAGAAAATCCGAAGAATATAACGTGTAAACCGGTGATACGCATCACATTTAGCCCAAATTTTTTTCGAAAAATCCAAAAAATAAAATATTTAAACCGGTGATGCACATCACATTGGGCACGAAAAAAGTTACCTCGTATCACCGTGATAACCGCAATTTTGAGATTGAAAACCTCGTGTAATTGTGGATCACCGGTTTGCACGAAATAGAACGTTCTCGATTTACATCCCTGGTCCGAACCGTCTTTGGACCCGGAAAATCAGCCATGATATCTCATAGGAGTTAAGAGCCAAAATTTAGTGGATGTACTTAGAGAGAAAAAAATAAGCCATGACCACCAAATTTTTGGATGTACTTATTTTTTGGACTTTATGTACCCTAGTTACCCCAAAAATGAAGTTTCATCAACTTCTGAGGCATATTTTGAGATTTCAACTTCCCGAAATCCATCCTACCAATAAGGTAATTGGATCTTATGAAGCCCAACTAGACCCAACTAAAAATGATCAATTTTTTAATTATCTGTTCGAGTCATATACCTTTTTGTTATTGACATTTTCGTCTAGTCTGGCCATAAAGGGTTAAATATTAGTTTTATTTTTAGCACCAAAATCTTTAGGGAAATGAAATTAGTATCCCAGCCAACTTTCAGCTGTTAAGACTATATTTAAAAATATATTTTTTTGCTCTTTTTGTCAAATCTGGCGCCTACGGGTTAAAAATGAGTTCCTTTTTTAATACCGAAATTTTCGAAGTAATGAACTTAGTACTCCTACCAAGTTTCAGTAACTGCAATTCAGTTCCTGACTCCTATATTAAAAAATATCAATTTTTGGGTCTCTCAGTCATTTTTTTCCGCCTAGCGGTTAAAAAAACATTTTAATTTTACCACTCTAATTTTCACGATAATAAACGTAGGGGTTAAAATTGATGTTCGCAATTAGCACTTAAATGTTTCCCGTAGTGCATTTAGTTATAATTATTATTATTTTATACATTATTTTTTGTTATTTATACATTACTATTACTTTAAGAGTTACTTGAATTTGTCACTATTGTTATCAAGCACGGTCAAGTTCATACCACTAACAAACTCTAGAAATGTTGACGTTTAAGATTGCGATCAAACTCCGAATTAATACAATTGGTCATCCACTTTTGGAATAAAATATTGCACACTTGATTTTTAATATCAACTTTTTCTTTGAATTTCTTCCGAAACTGTTTTAAAAATGTTTTTTCGCAATTTGTTTTAACAAATATTTTTTTGCAAATTATCTGTAAGACGTTTTTTCCGAGTGATATTTTTCTTTAAGGAGGGGACATAGGCGTTGTTTACAAACATGTCTCGTTGGAAAAGTTACTACAGCGACCGTAGTTCGCAATGAATTCTAATCGTTTTTTTTNACAATTTTTTTTGTCAAAACATTTTAGTTAAAAATTTGTGATAAAACTTTGTCCCTAGAACGGTATGCGCCTAACTTTAACTCTAACATTTCAAATACAGTCATATCGCCTTTTTCTTGACACTTTCGCATGACTCATAGGGCCTAAAATTTGTCAAGAAACGGGATTTTTGTCAATAAAAGGGCAATCTGTCAAGATTTGGGACACCGACTGTTCAACCGCCTATGTGAACGGTGAAAATACAGTTTTGAGTAACATTTCTCCTAAAAAAGTGTATTAAATGTATTAAAAATGAAACAGTCAAATATACAATTTGTAGAATATATTTTGGTTAATAAAATTTTAACAAATTACATTTAGAAAAAAAGTGTCAATATATGGGAATTTGTCAAGAAAAAAGGACACCGACCATATGAGTCATAGGGCCTAAAATCTGTCAAGAAACGGGGTTTTTGTCAAGAAAAAGGCGGCAAAGAAAAAGGCGATAGGACTGTATACGTATGCGAATAACTGGGTATCGCGGCCCGCGGTTCGCGGGCGGTTTTTTTGTCCGTAGGGCTGTATGGTGAGGCTCTCAAAAATTTAATGTAGGGTAATTTTTTTGACGAATCACGTTTTTTGACGAAAAAATTCTTTTTTGACAGAAGTCTTTGACGAAATATTTTTGAATTTATTTGAGGATTATTTTTTTGGCGATAGCGATATTCTTCTCGGGTTAAGCTCGTTCCCCAAGTTCACCAGTAGCAATTGTTGTGTGAAAACTACACCATTTTATATTTGCCCAAGATTTTTGGAATGTTTCAGTGATGTCACGCTCTGCACTGACAGACGGTACAAAAACACTTACGGTTTCATACCACTACCACTAAATAGTTAATAATCTTACCTGTTACATCGTCAGAATCATCGCCTTCAGAGTCGCCTTCAGAGTCGCCGTCATCAACTAGAAAAACAAATCATTCAAGTATTCAAGTAGAAAGTTTATTTTAATTGTAATCATTAAGTTAAGAACCTTAGCACCTACAGTACTCAATTTACGGATTCGGATTTGAAAATAATGAGTCTTCTAAAATCACCGAAATCACTTTTAGTAAAGAAAATGTATAATGGGTAGTGCTTGTTTGTCTCCATTTGCAACAAAATTCTGTTTTCGAAACTTTGTAGACTACCATCTAGTACAATCAAAAACATTTTCGCCGAAAAACCGCAGTGTTCTTTAATCAATTCTTACCAGGTTTGCATCTCCATTCCAGTTCGAATCCACTATGA
>SCLG01000082.1:487215-498600 GCA_004367875.1 Oikopleura albicans | reverse complement strand
TTTAGTTCAACTGGACAGAAATGGAAATGACAACCACTGTACTGTCAGACAAAGGCATTGGACCGATTGTATACGATACCAAATACGTAAGGGACACGCAGCTCAAATATGTTGTCAAATATGAACAACTGGTACCGGTAAGTAATACATACAATATAGTCTATACCAATTGAAGATTTACTAATAATTGCGAAATATTTCCGACTTTTGTTATCACTATTTTCAATTACTGTATTTTCCCCCAAAACACGTATTGGCAATACGATATTACGCAGTATTTTGTTACGTAATTGCTATTTTCAATTACCTTTCATCGCCCACGCAATCTCAACCAACCGGTTTGGTCCATACCCCTACACAATGGAGATTTATAGAGATTTTTGGTATCTACTTTTCGTTACTTTATTCATTTGAGCCAACTTTTGAAAAGATAAAGGTACATTTGGTGAAGTTTAAGTTTCTTATTTTTTATTCTAGGCCAAAGCAGATGGTAGTATGAGCCCAACGGGACAAAACCTGGAGGACTCTCGATTAGGGTGGCCACAAGTTTCCCAGGGAATGGCTCGATGTTTCGCTGAGCTGCACAGTGTCACAATGGATGATATTCCCAAACGTGCCACTTATGAAATCGATTATTATAGCTTGGGTAGTGAAAATTGCACTATATTATATAGTATCTATGTTTATTTTTAATTTTTAATGTATTTATTGTACATTTGTTCTCCCCAACACAAAGTGAGCCCAGTGGAAAGTCAATGGCCCATTGGAATACAATGCATGTGTACCGGTACTTGACAATGGTATTATGGTATTGAAATATATATGTTGAGTCCCAGGGGTTATTTAGCCCAAATTTAGACCGTAAATGGACCACAAATAATAGTTAACAGGGCTTAAAAAAAGATCGTTGAAACTCGGGTATAGTTCAATTTAATGAAAAAATATATAACAGATTTTTTTGGGAAAGATGAAGTTTAATATGGTCACAGAGACATTTAGTCCAAATTTGGAGTTATGGACTCCTACAGATTATATGCCACTTTGGACCCTTGGGAGTTAATTATAATAACACGTCTGATTTTTACCGCAATTAGGCATTACTTGACAGTTACAGCTAACGTGAGAAAATACTAACGGTAAAATTTTCGGACTCCGGCCAATATTATGTGGAGGCGAAAACATTAAAATGCGTGGAGTCGGAAACTCTAAGAAATTTTCACGCATAACGTTACGGAATCGTTACGAAAAGTGACGAAAAGGGTTACTTACCCTGGATTGAGCTCAACGCTACCGGGTTTAAATTTAATTATAAGTTATAATGTATAACGTCAGCTAACAAGGATATAAAATCTATTTTGATACCAAAACCAGAATTATTGGTACACCCCTGCACAAACCGTTGCCCTACAATTGGGTCTTACATACGAACAGCTCCTGGCCGAATTTAAATGGGCCGAATCGCTCGTCCAATCAACATCGAGTCCAATTGTGTTTTGTCACAATGATCCCCATGGCACAAACATCCGAACTGATATGAAGCCCGGCGCTGATGAATTTTTTGGAGTAGATCCGGACACGATAACCTTCATAGATTTCGATAATGGTGAATTTGGGTACAGGAAGGAGTTATCAGACAAGTTGAGGTTATAAAATATCAAAAGAGGGCAACTACAGTTCAAAAATTTCAAAGTATTTTCAAAATAACGCCTTCATGATAAACAGTTAACCGTCTATCTGACTCTTTTGGACACTACCGGAAAACGCAGAAACAAAAAAACGGAAAAATTTTGCCAAAAATGGCCTCTAAAATGCTCTCTAGCGCCAAAACGCATCTCTTTGTGTGACTTTTTTTCACCAACGTAATCTACGCATCAAACTGCATCATATGTGTGAGTTTAAGAAATTTATTGTTTTTTTTCTGTAGAAAACTTTCTCCGTTTTCCTGTTTCTCCGTTTTCCGGTAGTGCCCTTTTTGTGTTAGAATTTGTATGTATGAAAAATGAACAATTTTTAAAAGGGGCAGTTTTCTTCGAAAAAAGCGTAAATTGGTATTATACCGTATCGCCCATATGAATCATATGATATGATACCGATTTGGTCTTTGCTTTTGTACTTTAAATTGATAAATATCAAACAAAATTTTTCGAATGATAACTTTTATCAGAGCATTTGACTTTTTATACCACTTTGTTCATTATTACCCGAATTGGCCCACTGATGAGGAAGTGGAAGCAATGGTGACTACGTATGTTGCCGAGTGGAATGCGCGAAATACGAAAAAATATACAGTCGCCGAGGTTATGAAAGAAATTGACGATCACGCCCCATTTGTTGTCATGCAACAGACGCTCTTCCTCAGACTTATCGTAGGCGTCACACCGCCAAGACTCATCCAAGTTTAGGGTTAAGATTTTTTTTTTTTGAAATCACGCAGTTGTAAAAAGAAAAATAACATCCGGTAACAGTTTGTTGAGGATGATATGTGGTAATTTCAGCTTTCGGGTAATTTTCCTTTTGTTTAGCTTGGCTTAGCTCACAAAAGCTATTAGCTTAAAGCTAAACCAAAGTAATCCATGGTTTATGTGAGCCGTGTGACGAGCCCTGAATATATATAAAAGTCTTAACACTATTTCAGCTTATTTGGATTATGCTAAAAAGCATCGTGGTGTATTTGAGCCCCTTATTTAAAAAAAAGTATCCTTATCGACGGAAGATACATATGTTCTTTGTGCTAAGCTATTCGAAAGAAAAATTTATTCCTGAATACAGTCTCTTAAAATCTTCTGACCATAAATATAATAAAAAATCTGTTAAACGATTTTAACTAACTTTCATGACCACAAAATGATATACAGTCGTCCCCCTCTTAAGTGCCGTCCACCTCTTAAATGCAAACCACCTCTTAAGTGCAAACCACCTTTTAAGTGCGTCCCCCTCCTTAAGTGCCGGTTTTTTGACGGCGCGAGTGCGGCACTTAAGAGGCGCAGGACTGTAATACCATAATGTTATTATTCGTTCGATACACATCGTGCGCAATTTACCGTCTACAAAAATTGCGCTTGATTCATTAACAGACCGTATAAACATTAATAATTGGTATATGATATACCGTATATCAGACTGATATATACTGCAGTATACTGGTAAAGAATGGTAAAGACTAGTATATACTGGTATAAGACTGGTATTACTCGCATTTTTTGAAACACTGACTCACACCAACGGGGCTCTAGAAAGTTCTTCATGTATTTACGACGTAAATTTTACGTAATTGAACTAATGTGTGTTTTTAGTGAAATGCACCGTAGTAACTTTTTTGTGTGAATCCTCAACATATGCCATTTTTCCACAATATAAAAGCCTATATTTACGTCTATCGTCTATCTATAATTTATTTGCTTTAGAAGAATGAATCTGTTTTTCTTTAGTTTTCTTCTGAAAGCCTTTGAATGTGGAGATACGAACAGTTAAGAGATTAAACTAATGATCATACATACACATTTCATACAATTTTTTAGATTATAATTCATAGTTCAGAAATGCGTAGGCAAAAGGGCTTGTAAAATTGTCAAAAACTGTAAGCTTGATTAAATCTAGACGTTTTTTCTTCCAAAATTGTTAAAAAAATTTGAATTTACTAGAAGAATTTAACTTACTAAATGTTAACTTAATTAGTATTAACTTACTTGGTATTAACTAACTTAGTGTTAGCTTACTTAGTGTTAACTTACTCAGTATCAACTTACTTCGTGTTAACTTACTTCGTGTTAACTTACTCAGTGTTAAATTACTTAGTATCAACTTACTTAGTGTTAACTTACTTTAAGTAATACTTTAAGTAATACTTTAAGTAATACTTAAATTTGACCTACTTCGGTTGATGATTTTCTAATAAAAATCTCTCCGGAAGTTTATCGCTAGCCTGGTACGAATGTGCTGATTTTTATTCTCAGCGCCGATTGGACACATTTGGGGTTAATGTCTCGGAATATGCTTCAGGTGGCCAAGGCAAAGTCTATTATTGTTCAACCAATGATCCCTCCGCCACATCACTGATGGAAATAGTCGCCCTAAAGTTGTATCATGATCCCCAATGTGTAAGTTTTATTGAATGATATTTTAATATGGGTTTACCTAGTACAGTTCTCGGTGGTCAAGGTACTCGAAGAAAGGGACCGTTAAGGGATAAACGGCGGTTTGGAATTAGCGCGCCTCATAATGGTAAGTTGGCAAATAGTACCGTATGGGGACGCTCAGACTGTGAGGGTGACGTCAGAATAGCGTTACAAATCATAAGAAAATTGAGCAAAGCCTCACAGTCAGAGAGTCCCCATACGGTAGTTGCATTAGAATAACGCATAAGACCAATGCCGTTCTAGAAACTTCTAGATGTCTCTACTTGATTGAACCGCTGTGAACCTTTTTAGGGAAATGAACCATAGTAACTTTTTTGTGTGAATTCTCAACATATGTCATCATTCTAATATAAAAGCCTTTATTCACGTCTATCGTCTATCTAACTACGGTATATTTCATTTGCTTTGGAAAAATGAATCTTTTTTTAGTTAGTATTTTTCTGAAGGCTTTAGAATGTCGACCAGAAGGAGATACAAGTTAAGAGATGAAACTAATGATCATACAGGGTGAGATAATATAGATGCTTAGCCGTTTTTGGTTACTCATATTTGCCAGCGCAATCGTGAAGCAAAAACGGCTTAGCATCTATATTACGTCACCCTGTACATCAGATGTACGGTTGATCGTGTATCTTTATGTGTTTGAACCCATGATCCATTATTTTTGGTTTATTTTAGTAGTTTGCTACCCATAAATTTTCCATTGTCTACATTTCATCAAGATCTTCATTTTTTCCGAAACTTCTAGACATGGTATTATCATAAAAAAAATCTCTCTGAAAGTGTATCGCTAGCTTGGTACGAATGTGCCGATTTTTATTCTCAGCGCCGATTGGACACATTTGGGGTTAATGTGTCGGAATATGCTAAAGGTGGCCAAGGTGTCGTTTATTATTGCTCAACCAATGACCAATCAGCTTCGTTATTAATAGAAACGGTTGCTCTAAAGTTATACCGAGATCCGCAAACTGTAAGTTTTGAAAAGTGAAAGTTGAACACATCGAATTTTTTCATACTGGTTCCTATCACATTAAACCTTGAGGACGCCCATACCAAACGGCCTTTTATCCCTTGACGGCCGCTTATGTTTTGGAACCAAAAATGGCCTTGAAAACCGACCGGTTCGTTGCGAATAGACCGGTTACTTGAATAAATATGTAAATTTAGTTCAACTGGACGGAAATGGAAATGACCACCACCGTCTTGTCAGATAAAGGAATAGGGCCAATTGTGCACGATACCAAATATGTGCGTGATACTCAGCTCAAATACGTCGTCAAATTTGAACAACTCGTACCGGTAAGTAATTGATCAAAAAAAAAATGTAAATAAAATTGTAAAAAAGGTAAATACGGTTAACGGTGAAAACAATATTTTAAAATATGTTGTAGGCCCGGCCAGACGGTAGTATGAGCCCAACGGGACAGAACCTTCTTGATGTTCGATTAGGTTGGACAGATATTTATAGGACAATGGCCAAAAGATTTGCTGAATTACATAGCGTTACAATCGACGATATCCCCAAAAGAGCGACTTATGAAATCGATTATTACAGCTTCGGAATAAACAAAAATAGTAATGGCTTTAGAGGTCTCCCAGGACGTAAGTTATGCCACACAGATTGGAACGATAACATAAAATTGGAAAATCTCAAAATGACGTAACCTAAAAACGCCCAAAAATCAAGAGTTGTAATGCTCAGCTACCGTTCTTTTATTATTGTACATTTTCAGATTCTTTCTGTATTTGTCGGAATCAGATAGTATATAACAAAGTTTTGCGTATACAATGCTTACTCCTTTTTGGCACAACTGCTCCTTTTTGGGACGTTTTTTTGGGCAAAATGGGGCCGTTCTGATAGCAAAATGATCTTTGTTGTGACGATGCTCCTTTTTCGGATGCTATTTTCGAGAAGCGAAAACATCCAAAAAAGGATAAAAGACTGCACATCATGACATCGAGCTGCGCGCTTTTCACTATTTGGCGGCCTGCTCCTTGGCAAAAAGATTTGAGTCACTGTTTGCTCAAAAGCGCGCAGCTCGTCGTTGCTGTCATACTGTAGTACTTTTATTTAAATCAATATCGTTTTTCGATTTTATTTTAATTCCTATTATAAAGTGATCCCGGTGGAGACTCAGTGGCGCATTGGAATACAAAACATGTTTACCGGTACTTGACAATGGTATTATGGTACTAAAATAAGTAACACTTTAGTTCATGTTATTTCTTTTTATGAGTAATTTCAATAAGCCCGATTTTCCTAATAATGATCCCGTTCATCTTATAGATAAAAACGCTAGTGTCTATGATATTGGGAATCATTGAAAAATTGGAATTCCAATTTTTCGGTAATTTGCCATAAAAACTTGATAACAATTTCACAGTTTCCTCTTTATTTGGCCAAAAATCATTTTAGGATACGGACCGCCTAGTGACAACGTGGTCTAGTTGACTGACGTCAGTAATACCGCAAAATAGTGGTATTGGTTGGATTCTGCTCACACGGTGGCCGAACAACTCGGTTTCAGCTACGAGCAACTTTTGGAAGAATATAAATGGGCCGAAGAGCTCGTCCAATCAACGTCAAGTCCGATTGTCCTCTGTCATAATGATCCTCACGGGACAAACATCCGCACCGATATGGTGCCCAGCGGCGGCGATTTTCTAGGGGTTAATCCCGACACAATAACTTTTATCGATTTTGACAATGCTGAGTTTGGTTACAGGAAACAGTTATTCTTATTGCATGTTAATGTTATCAATTCCGACTTTTTTAGAAAATTTTTAATACCACCTACCTGCTTAAAGTAACGCTGCTTAAAGTAACAATTTCCGCTTAAAGTAACAATTTCCGCTTAAAGTAACAATTTTTTGGTTCATTTTTGGTGTTACTTTTAGCAGGTAGGTGGTGAATTATATGCCATATAATATATGGTGCCATATAATATATGGTGCCATATAATATATGGTGCCATATAATATATGGTATATAGGTTTCCACCTACGCCTTAAGTGGTTATCTTACCAAGGTAAGGTTATCTTGCCACTTTTTACAGTTGAGGTATAAATACTTCCTTCACGTTATTTATTTAATTTGCCCGTCAGGTGGTGTACTATGATTAATTTCTTCTGGGAAAGGCTGTACGCTTGTACGTCATGAGAAGATTTTGGCAAAAAAATATTTACGCGTAATATTTTAAAGGTTTCCTGCGATTATTTGGCACGAAAAGGTATGGTCCACACCGTATCCAGCTTATAACTCATAAATTATGAGTCATAATTTATGACTCATAATGAAGACATAATGAATAACTGACGCAGAGCATTTGACTTCGTATACCATTTTGTGCATTATTTTGGTCAATCGAAATGGCCAACCACCGAACAAATCGAGACAATGGTGGCTAGTTATGTTGACGAATGGAATGCACGTAATGCAAAAAAATATACAGTCACTGAAGTTGTAAAAGAAATCGATGATCATGCGCCTTTCGTTATTATGCAGCAAATGACGTTTTTGAACTTAAGGACCGGTCAGTCCCTTTGTTTACAAAAAGTACGTTTGGGAAAAACGCTATAAAATTTGTTCTACAAGTGCAATTGACTTAATTTTGTTTTGTTCTTGAATAACAAGGCTTCTACTTTCAGATGATTTTATTTGGGTTGTCATCATTATTAGTATTGACCGTCTACGGCGCGCTTGAACTTCAGTTAAACTCGAACTTGAACTGTCCATCACTTGAACAGTGTTGATGGTATTGATTTCTTTTTTGTGACCAAATCTTCATATAGAAGAGGCGCACATTTTTATGTGGGCTTTTTTTCGTCCGAGGTCTAGAACAAAAAATATCTTGAAAAAACTTTTAACATCGGACAAAATTTTAACTTCGTGACCTTGAAATTTAATGAACAAGAAATGATATCAAAAAACGCCCACATGCGATTGACGGCANTGATGGCCCAAATCAATTTCTGAATAGTCAGATCGACGTAATTTGACGAGTTCAACAACTTGGCTTTACCAGTTTTGTTGAATTATTGCGAATTGTTCTGATTTTTTTAAGTGTGTGAATATAAACACGAATTTCCCCCTACGGGTTCTCAAAAACTCCTTCCCCCTGAGAGTTAAGGGCATCGAGTATATTGGTTTCGTAAAATTACAGTGAAAGTACTTAAAGTGAACATCAAACAAGTCATTCTATCATATTAAACCCTATTTAAGCATATAAAGACTACGTAGTCAAACATCGCGGAGTCTTCGAACCACTAATTTAGAACTAAGCTTGTACCTTACAGTCTTGATAAATTATTAAATAAACATTCAAACATTCTTGTACTCATGTATTTTTATTCAGTTTGCGCATTGTACCAGTTCTGACGGTGAAGCGCAACCGGTCTCGCGCAACCGGTCGGCACCGATTGGACTACTTACTTTCCGAGCCCCAGAGTGCAAGAGGAAAAAAATGGCGAAGTCAAAAATAAGTAGTCAAATTAGCACCGACTCAAGCGCAACATCAAGATTCTGGTTTTCTTACAATTTTTAACAAGCCAAATATCCGATTTAACTCTCCTTAGCGGAATAGACTATAAATAGGCCGTTCGACTTCAATCGTGAATAACAGCCAAACGGATCGATATTTTTTTTAACGGAAAAAAGTTTTGGATTTTTTCAGCAAATCAACGTTAACCAAGTAAATATTCGAGTTTATTTTATATTTCAGTTTAGTCGAAATTAAGGCCTGAAAGGTACCAACTTTGACAAAAAGTCCATATTTTTTGATTTTCGTCCGCTGTTACAGCTGAACGGACAAATGTTTTTTACGAAATTTGTTTTAGAAATAAAAACGAAACTAAATTTTTTATCCGTATTTCCCACCACTTTTTTTTTCACTCTCCGTAGCCGAATAGACTATAAAAAGTCGGGTCACCTGACTCAGGTATCTCTTTACGTCTGATTTGCATTGTAGACCCTTTAGCACATTGGTCGTCCTGGCGGTTAATACAAAAATATTTTTATGTTGAATTTTCTTCAATAATATAGATAAGCAATCAGACCCGGCAACTAACGGATAACATTTGCCAATCGTGAAATTAATTCTGCCGTGATAATTATTTTCGTGAACCTATTTATAGTCCGTTCGGCTAAGGAGGGTTATGCCGCAGCGTCGTCTAAGAAGAGTTAAAGTAAATATTCAGATTTTTTAATCGAGTTGGACCTGTCTAGATATACTATCCAGGTCTCTAGGTTTTCAAACGATGCAATAAAAATAAACACAAATATTGTTTATTTTCATATTCTTGAAGCTGTTTAATTTCGGTAGACCGCTAAAGGTTGAATTATTAAACCAAAAGCGGACATTGGCCAGAATAATTACCGGTAGAATGTATAAAATACTTGGAAATTGTGTACGTTAAACCATATCCGAATATGAACATAATAATAACATTTTTCTTTTTGATCTCGCTCGTCAATGGTCGTTCGTGGTACGACGTTCCCCGTGAAAAACGCACCGAACGATTTGGGGGGATTTTTGGAAATATGGGTGGTTATGCAGGAAAGGTGAATTTTTTCTTTCGTTGTATATATGACATTCGTTGTATATATAACCTTTCATAGTAAAAATACAAAGAAGCCGTATTTAGTTCAGATATACATAAGGTAATCACTAATATTAAACAAAATTTAGCCCAAAATTTTTTCCCGTTTGATTCCGATTCCACGTTTTCCGATTTTTATTCTAAGACCCTTTTTCCTCCCAGAATTGGACTTTAGTCTCATTGATCACTATTTTTTATCAAAATTGTCCCGGACTGAGACTTTTTTTTTCTGAAAAGTAAACCGGAATTGGACTACCCCTTTAGCTATCCTGTTTGCCGTTATCAAAGGTAAGTTCGGAAAAGACGAAACCATGACAAATTAATTAAGTTATGTACTGTATACTGGTAGATGGTTAAAATAGTCATTATAACGAAAGTTCACCAAAAATAGGACCTGATCCTTACCATGACGCACCGAAAAACATCGTGCGGTATTAGCACATTTACATATCTATGAGTGCATTGTGGGCCGTATAACCAACACTTTAATTTGTTATATATTGTTTTTCTCTGGCTATCTTGTGACTGTATTTAATAAAACTATATTTTGATTCATAATGCGTGTTCAATGACGGGACTCAATCCTATGGAATCCGTAGTACCAGATTATGGATCATAGACCATAGTACTATTGTCACTTAAAAAACATTTATACACTATATCTGACAGTCAGTCTATCTAGTCTAGACTCTATTGCTCCGTATTAAGAATTGGGCTTATAGAGCCTATTAAATAAACAAACAATTATGCCAAATAATAGAACTTAAAAAAATATTAAGAAAATGTGGAAAAATTAAATTCTGAAAATGTCCCTAGCGAGCTCTATAATTTTTTGAAGGTGAGTTTTTTTTAAGATTTCTATAATTTGACCAAAATAGTTTTCAATTAAATGGGTCCTATGGGCTAAAAATAATTAAAATACTGTTTTGGCGAAAATCAAATTTCACCAAAAATCGTTTTATTTTCATTTCCATGGTGTACCACGTGTGTACGTAAATTAACAAAACATTTGGAAAAAAGTGTTAATTCACGTGAATTTTGTTAACTTACGTGGATAGGGCGTAGGCGGAAAAGTTGTCGCGAGCAGACTGTTAACTTACGTGGGTTTTGTTAACTTATGTGGTGTTAACTTACGTAGGTAGGCGGTGTATATGAAATGTATATATGTATATATGAAAAGCAGTTCAAAATTTGAACTTCAAATCCACACGCATTGTTCAGACCAACGTGACAAATTAAAATTTGAACAAAGTTCATGTACACAAAAGTAAACAATTAACCTTTGAATAATTTTATTCTACCGTAGCATAGTATCTTGAAGTAAGCCAATGGAATCTTTTTGAAGAAATGACTTCATTTGTGTTTTACGGTAAAAATTTTGAAGGTTTTGAATATTTGATGATAAATTATGCAGGTATGCTTGGTAAGCTTTTTCGTCTACACCATTGGAGCTGGACCCTGAATAAATAAGACCGGCTAAAAATAACTCAAATGTTATATGATAAGCCTTTAAAAAATTGCATCTATGAAAACTGGACCCTAAATGTGCAATGGCAAAAAATATCGTCTTACCTATTCCATCAGGTATTATGTCACTGGATTTTCAAAAGCGGTTAACCTTTGAACACATATTCAAAACAGTTCCCTGAAC
>SCLG01000082.1:451005-462955 GCA_004367875.1 Oikopleura albicans | reverse complement strand
TTTTCGAAAAATTTTCGATTTGCCCACTTCTTTCATATCTACCATTAGAATGACCCCATTTTTGCCAAAAAAGCGGCCGATAAATGAGTTAGCGTCCGATAAATGAGCGAAGGACTATATGGCCCATAATTTTACTTAATAAATACTCTGTGAGACGTTACTGGTTTACATCAGTGCTGGAAGCGTTGGACGTTGGGGAAATTTTTCTTCCCAGCGTGTTAGGAGCGTTGAGAAAAATTCACGCGTTGGCCAACCCTCAACGCAATTTAATACTGCTTGTATGCTGTCTAAAAGTCAGACGCCCCTTTGACATGTTCTGTTTCTAGTTTAAAATAGTTTTCCACTGATCCGATAAGCATCAGTGTTGGGATTGTTGGCCGTTGGGCTGCGTTGGCTAACGACCAACGCCCACCCAACACGTTGGGAACAATGGGCGTTGGTTAAATTGTATTCCCAACGCGTCGGAAAAAATCAAGCGTTGGAAAAAATCGGAACGTTGGGGAAATTGGGCGCGTTGGCTCGCGTTAGTTAATACCGCTAAACTGCACTGGAACTACTGCGTGTTTTTTGTCAACTAAATAAAATTCGCGGAACTACCGCGGAAATACGGATTATACTTTTTTTCACCGACAATGTTGTTGTACGATAATTTTATTTTAGTTTATCAATCAAGTCCAATTTTTGTCACAAATTTCAGATTTTTTTTATTATGACGATAAGCGATCATCGCGATCATTTTTCGGGATCAATTTGTTGTTGTCATCGTCTTGATCATTTTCGGATTCTTCAAGCAAGTCTAGTACTATACAAATACCAGCTACTATCCAGAATAGTCCAATAAAAATCCATACAAGTGTGATGATATTGTAAAAATTAAACTGATATTGATCACTTTCATCATATGGATGGGGATCACAAACCACTTTTACTTCTTCAACCGGCGTCGTTAAACTTATCCCTAATATGTGTTGTACACAATGTTTTTCTGGTTTTTCAATGGATTAATTGCGTAAAAAACAGTAAATCTTTTAATGGACCACAACTAATGATTATGCCAAAAAGCCAATCAGCTCAATACGATACACTTAGCTCAATACGATACACTTTTTTCAGAGAGAAAGTGTATTGTATTGAGCGTGGGGACTGTAATTGGTTAAATAGAATAACAAATATGTAATAATTTATCAATTGTAGACATAAAATATCAGTTGTAGACATTATCTACTAGACAAACGTTGTTTGTCGACGACCGTCGACGATTCTAAAAATTTCGTTGTCGACGGTCGTCGGTAGCAGATGTCGCATTTTCGGAACACTTACTGAGAAGGACACGACCAGAATTTCGAATAATAACTTTCCGGGACACTCTAAGTTTGTATTTTAATTCAAAATTTTTAACACTGCGCAGTTATCTTGTCAGTTTTAGGTGATAAAATATTTTTGGACGAGAACTGCAAATGTGACAACTGAAAGAACTGAAAATGTGACAACCCACGACAAAACCCGGATTATGTGATTAAAAAAAATAATAATAAAAATTAACCCCCGATTTATTTTACAATTATTTTTTCATAGAATTTGGTAAGCGATGTGTGATATTCCATTGTTTTCCTATAAAGTTTGGCATTTTAGAGTGATTCGTGCAAATTTGCACGAAATTTCGTCTGGGAGTTAAAGCGAATTATGTTGTCACCAATGATGACTGACCACTATAGCCTACGGAGTTTAGTATATAGGGCTAAACTATAGTCTATAGTCTAAACTCCGTTACTTACGAAGTAATCGTAATTAGTCTGATGATGGCGTTAACACTGTATAACACTGTATGGTGACGCCATATAATTTATACAATGATTCTATTGAAAAACCATCTTTGTATGCCTTTTGTTTTTTCTCGTATGTGAGATTTGGGTCGAGTCGCAGCGCAAAATCTCCAAGTCCAACAGTGGAAAGTGTACACACGGTAAAATAAATAGCGTCCAAATATGTCCACTCTGAATGCAATCAATACCATTAACTCCCAGGGGGAAGTGCGTGTATATAGACACGCAACTTGTTTTTACGTCAATTTAAGGCATATGGAGGCCCCGTAGGGCAAAACAGGTATTGTTGACCCCCTCTCAACTTTTCGAGAAAATTGGATTGACGTTGTTTTTTCCGTAGGTTGGAGATTTCAAACAGTTGTCTAGGGGGCCTTGGTGGCCCAAATCAATTTCTTAATCGTCAGATCGACGAGCTCTACAACTTGGCCTTACCAGTTTTTTTTTTGAATTATTGCGAATTATTGTGATTTTTTAAGGCGTGTTTGTTTACACACATTTCCCCCCTACGGGTTCCCAGAAACTCCTTCCCCCTGAGAGTTAACAGAGATAAGTTTTTAGACTCGTAAATATTTGAATCTATAATAAAGTCNAAAATATTTGGCATAGGTAAAATATTAATACTTATATAAATGTGTGTGGAATCTATGGGATCAAAATTAACCTCAAGAGGGACGTTTGTCCCTTGACGGAGGTTTATTCGCGAACTTAAAGCGTCACTTAACAGATGAGGAATTGTAAGAGGTTAACATTTATCAATTGTTTTTAACCAAAGTCGTTCGTATTGAGAGTAAGGACTATCTTATATTTTCTGCCAATTAAATATACTGGTACTGTGAATTTCCAAAAGTCTATCTTACCTTCTGTAACTGTGAAAATATAAGCTGGAATGGTGATGAGTAGAATCAACCCAATACTGTAGACGGCAACAACGATATAATTTGCGATTGAATCTTGGCCAACTATTTTGCCAATCTGCTGTTGAATCCATTTCATTAGTTCCTTGATCCAGGGCTTGCCATAGGTCAACATAAAAATGAGCTGTGCATAAAAATAAAAACGAGCTGGCGTGTGCTGGCCTCCCGCGAATAAGGGGTCCCGCGAATAAGGTGTCCCGCGAATAAGGTGTCCGCGAATTTAAAAGACCTGTGCTAAGCTGGCCGTTCGACTCTAAAAAACATGAGCTGGCCTGTTCAACTGCCTAGCAAGCTATCGAGCTGTGAAGGCCAGCTGGCTGTTGCCGAGCCCTGCCTTTATCGTTATTGCAGATGCCATCAATAAATTAATGAATAAGGGTATTCCAACGATTGCGAACCCCAGACAGAAAATTTTGCCCCCATTTGTTTCCGGCGTTATATTTCCGTACCCAATTGTTGCAGACTGTTACAATTTTCCGTTATGTTAGAATTTGTACAAAAAAAAACGCGTATTTCGCAATACTTTTGAGTTACGTAATAACTATTTTCCGTTATGTTACAATTTGTACACAAGAAACACGTATTGCGCAATATTTTCCCCGTTAGTCCCGTTAAGTTTCAATTTTTAATTTTTTTTTTTGGCGTTTTCCAGCGGAATCGCCTACGCACTCCGCCTTTATGTTACATTTTTTCGCTATCAAACACAGTTACACTTTTTTTGAATTGGTTTTGTAACATAACGGCGCACATGGTGTATAAGAGATTGGCTCAAAATTTTGGGATTGGTTTATTTACCAAATATTTGTACTCAATTGTAACTTCAGTTTTTTGTAGCGAAATCCACGGGCTTTCCCACTAAAAATAAAGATAGATGTAAATTAGGTATAAAATATGGCTTTGGGATTGGGACACCGCGTGGATTTTGCTACGAAAATATTAAAGTAACAATGACGTTTGTCAAATAGTTTTTCAACAAAGCTATCCGTTCATATTTGGAATACGTCTCCAAATTGAAGAAACAAAATCATTATGAAGAAAAAACATGATTTTAAAACTCAGTCGAGAAGTGTACCGGAGAAGAAAAAGGCATTGATGAAACTCCATCGCTTAAATATGGTTTGACTAAAATCGTTAAACTTATTTTGAAATTAAGTTTACAATATAATTGAAAGTATTAGTTTCTTAGACCGTGGGCCAAGCTTGGTCCTTGGCCTAATAACCAACCCCCTCAATAATCTAAGTAACGTCAAAAGTACCCGTTTTCGTCCAAAAAATGGGCCGGAATGAATTAGTTGATTGAAGTTACGTTTGCAAACCTTTCCTGTTGACAATTTTCTGTCAAATATGACCAGTGCTGCGTGAAAGGACAAATATCGAATAATGAATTACAGTCCCTGCTCCAAAAACAAGTCCTAAACGCGTCACGAAAGACGCGTCAACAGTCTTGACAAAAGGCCGAAAAAACTCTTTTGAAGCACGGACTGCATTTGTGTACTTAGTACCTTATAAGGGAATGACTCTAATTTTTGAAAGAACTTAATAATTAAAAAAATAGGTATTTTGGAGTGTTTTGACCAAAATTGTTTTTTCGATTTTTGCCTTCGCCTGAAAAGCAAATTTGACTGTTTGATCAATAACTTCTGTAACATCCGCACCGCTTATTGTAACTTCGTCATTCAACCAATTATGAATACCCCCCATGATGCCTATATCTGAAAATATCAATTGATGATGGTGTATTCAATAATAAAGATACGAGTACGAGGGCGAATCAAAAAATTGCGTAATGTTAAGGCCTTGTCGAGTTGAAAACGCCCTTCGTGTAGGTTAAAAAATAAATGACTGGAATGTAAACAGTGTATCAATAGTAATAAAATATTTCAAAGATGCATCGCCTCAAGAACAAAAAGCTCATTTTCGGTATCAAATATCAAGCAATGCTAATGGGCCAACGTAAACACATCTGTCAGCGCTGCTTTGAGCCAATCAAAACCGCCAAAACAAACAAAAAACCTAAGAGACACATTAATGCATCTTTTAAATAATAATACACCACCTAACCATGTGAGATAACACATTTTTTTCCGAAAAAAGGTGTTATTTCATATGCAAATTGTTATCTCAAATGCAAACTGTTATCCCACATGGGTAGTGCGTAGGTTAAAACCCTGGAAAACTTGAACAAAAAAAAGTGTTATCTCAAATGCAAATAGGCTTTTTTCTCTAGATTTAAATTCCAAATTGACAGATAAAATGAAAAAATGTTTCATTTTGTACGCGTATCATGATATAAAACAATATAATGAACGAAAAAAGTTAAAACAATTGCTATTTTTCAAATGATGTTAAAAGAGAGTCGATGAAAATTGGAAGAACTTGGTGATGATTATTTTGACAAAAACAGTTTGTTGTACTTTTTATGTTATCAAAATTACTAAGTGTTAACGAATAAAGTGGAAAAAGTTTCCAAAAGAGCTAAGGGGACCAGTGGAAAAATTTGAAAAATAACGGGGTGCAAATGGCGACGGACCTGGTGTGATTTTTTTTAGATTTTTTTTTTGCACGACTTTGAGCGAACGCCAAACATTTTAACCATTTAGCCGAATATTCAACATTTATATGAAAGCTGAAATGTCCTTTGGGAGTTAATTTCTTTTCAGAAAACTAAAAAATGTAATAAATATCCAAAAAAAGTGTTATCTCAATTGCAAATTGTTATTTCACATGGTCAGTGCGTAGGCGGAAATGCTGGAAAAAATAAGAGCAAAAAATGACGAAAAAAGTGTTATTTCAACTGCAAACTGTTATCTCAAATGCAAACTGTTATCCCAAATGGTGTTATCTCACATGGTCATATGGTGTATTACTATTACTCCAATGTTTATATTTCTAGTCAATTATTTTTTTAACCGAGACAAACGGCAATTTGAACTCGTCAAAGTTTTATCAACGGTCCGCTTTAAATTGTTTTTGTGAGAAAAATAATCCCGAAGGAGTCTAAATACGAATTTCGTAAAAAAGTTTAGCAAATACACGAACGCTTACACCGTGCATTTGTAAGGATACAATGCAACCGTCGAGGCCCCGCGAAAAAAAAGAACAATAGACAAAAAATTGTCAGAAAAAGAAAAAAAAAGTTTCCCAGTTTTGTTTACTTTGTCACAAAGTAGCTTTAATTTAACAAACGAACAAAAGTTCCCAAACAGAAATTAATGACCATAAAGTAAGTACAGTAATTGAACACAATCATAATTTTTTAGCATTATATTGTTCTCAAAAGTACGAAAAAAAAATCCTTTACGCATTTTTTTTATTTGAGATTATTAATTTTCAACGTTATAGTAATATTTTTTTTTACTTGACAAAAAAAAATGTGTTTCTGTTGACCTAAATAAACAGGTGAAAGAAGAAAAAAAAATTTGATTTTTTTTTTGAAATTATCGAGTTTGTTCACGTAAAGCATAATTTGTTGTAACTTCATTTTTTGTGAAAGTGACCAGGTGATTTCTATTTTTTTTTTCGTTACACCACGTGTACTTCCAAGAACAGGAAGTAGAGACATTTAACCAAATCAAAAATGAGATTCTCTAAAAAATGAAGTTACACCAAATTATACTTTACGTGAACAAACTTTACGCCCAAACTACGTTGAAGTGACAAAGTAAACAAAACTGGGAAACTTTTTTTTTCTTTTTCTGTCAATTTTTTGTCTATTGTTCTTTTTTTCTTTTTTTTTCTGAGGTCTCGACGGTTGCCTCGCATCGCATTTGTAATAATTCTTTTTATTTCCAGCTCGTTGAAATCATTATCAAAGCGTTAAAAAAACTGTTCCAAAATTATGCCGTTTAATTTCTAGGATTAAGTTTTCAACGTTTACACACCATTCCAAACGTTTTTGAAATGTCCCATGTCAACATCCGATAATGAAAGATCAAATTGATCCAAAGTAATTGCGTCAAACACTGTGTGGATTTTTCTTCCCTTTTAAATATTTATCAAACAATGACTACGATACTGCGGAGAACTTTATTTTCAGCACGCTTGGCCCCTTTAAGAGCCCCCACTTAAAAGACCCTTGTTGTTTCCAAAATTTTCATTTTATTGGAGACATGCAAACTTTCCAAAATACCAAATTTTTTTCCAAGACTTCGCGTTTTTTGGAAAAAATGTAAAAAAAGCCTACCAAAATAGCAAGCATAGCATTTTTGGAGAGTGTAGAATACACTCCCTAATCCTCAAAGGGGCGCTTTGATCCCGTTCCGTTTGCACCCCTTGATGGACATAATGAATTTCGTCTCGACGCTTTTTTCGAGAACTGAAAACGTCCCTTATGGGTTCAAGTACTACCGTGCCAAGATATTGCCTCGCCGTCAAATTTGAAGGGCTATTTACATCACTGTTGTTAAACTTGCCCTACGCCAACCCAACGTGAACGCAAATTTTAAATTTTGCCCAACCCAACGCCAACCCAACGCAAAATTTGCCCTTATTTGCAACACTGATTTAGATAATAATGTTTTTTTAAGAATACATTTTTTCGTAGAAATTGTCGGTTAAATTATCGTTTTGTGAGACAGAAGTGCCCATTGCGCTGTCATCATTGATTCTCAACTGAATTATTAATAAAATAATGTTTGATTAACTCCTGGCCTCGTCCAACTCGGTGGTCTCCAACCACTGGTCATCACAATATTTATTAAGTACGCCGTGAATCCTTGCTCCCACAGTTAGACTCTCAAATTTCCAATTATTATGCGCATCTGGTGGGTGCAATCCTGACAGCATTGCTGATACATTAAAATATTTTTTAACTCCAACACAGTATTTCTCCCGGAAAATTCCAGTTCTGAGTTGGGTTTGATCAATCGCATTTCTTACAAAGAGCCACAACCTGTTGTGACTCACAGGATAATGACGACGTTTCACCTCTGCGAAGGGTTTTTTGTTTTTGGCACATGGCTTGGCTTGGCGTGACTTGGCTTTTGTGGGAGGGGAAAATTCAAGCCAAAATTTTTGGGAGGAAAAAGCCAAGTCCAGCCAAAAATTTTTGGGAGGGAAAAAAGCCAAGCCAAGTCGATATTTTTCGGAAGGAGAAAAAGCCAAACCAAACCAAGCCAAAATTTTTTCAGAGGGGAAAAGCCAAGCGAAGCTGAGCCAAATTTTTTCGAGAGGGGAAAAAGCCAAGCTAAGCTAAGCCGAAATTTTTCAAGAGAGGAAAAAGCCAAGCCAAGCCAAAGAAAAAATCCTCTACGTATGACAGCTCAAAAATTAGTTTATGAACATAATTTTCACTTGAGGGTGAAATATCCGTAAGTTGGAGTTGAAAAATAATGGCGTAAGTTGCAATTACAAAAATGTCCGATAACCGATTTCTGACCGAAAAAAATTAATTTGTAATTGCAAATTAATTCGTAATTTTCAACTCCACAAATTCTTTAATACTACTTGTTACATTGACGGGAGACTGTTTAAACGCGACGATAGGCCTTAAAAACTACAGTTAAATATAACTGTTCCATTTATTCCTATATAAAATAGCCTTATAGAAATTACTAGTTTTCCCTTAGCGTCCGTTTGGATTTAGTTACCGTTTAGATTTAGTCCGTTAGATTTAGTACCGGTACAACAAAACTAATAATCATGAATACCTCTAGGTTATTTCAAGTACTTTGATACAGTATAATTATGTGAAGAAATAATAAAGTTGTACTGTATTTATCTTCAATATTAAATCATACACATGGAATTTAATTTTTTGAATTAACACGTTTCTGAAAAAAAGTTTTGTCAAGATGTTCTCTACTTGTTATTATAAAACAAAGTAGAAGACACAAGATTTTTGAATGTGACTACATTAACGCGACAGCGCGAGGTCTATTATATACAGTTTCTAAACTGATATTGTATCCAAATACAGTATTTTTCGTTACCTAGACGTTCATATAATAATATATTTTTTCTCATTTAACGTAAGGAAAATAGCCAAAGCTTGGAAAATTATTAAGCGTCCGAAAAACTTTTTTATTTTACCAAACAACACCATTAAAATTTTATTTTTATAATTTATTTTTGGGGTAACTATTTGTAATTTGTGAGGGAAATTATTTTATTAAATACGGTAAATTGCTAGAAATTTCTCCAGAAAAAATAGAGGTCTTGAAATGGCCATATCATGAGAGCCATATGGACTAAGTCTTTAAACTATTTATTTCATTTGGGCCATTTTTCAAGAGCTCACGATAACGCGGCACTTAAGGGGGTAAATAATCTGTAATATTTTCATTTTCAAGCTAAAAACAGTTAGAGAGCAGTATTTTTTAATACACCACCTACCTGCTTAAAGTAACGCTGCTTAAAGTAACACTATTCGCTTAAAGTAACAGTTTTTTTGCGAATAGTGGTAACTTTTTCAACCCACGCACTACCTGCTTAAAGTAACAGTTCCGCTTAAAGTAACAGTCTTTTAAGATTTCATTTCTATGTATGCTTCAATATTTTTGGATATAAAGTATTTTTAGTGAATTTCAGAAATATTTTTGATATGAAAAATTATCAAAAAATATATATATTGAAAAAGGGGTAGCCATTTTTAGTCTATAGAATTTTTCTCGGGCAATCAAAGGTCAGGTCAGTTTATTAAAAATGCAAAATGAAAAACAAAATCTTAATTTAAGAAAAAAATCAGTATTTTGGAATCTGACCTTATAAGTAATAAGTTATTACTAATAACCCTTTCCCCTGTATTAATAATAATTAATAACGTGATTTTTCCAAATTGCGCAATTATTTGACCTCATTTCTGCTTAAAGTAACACTATTTGAACTTTTTTTCGATTTAACCTACGCCCTACCTGCTTAAAGTAACAATTTTCGCTTAAAGTAACAGTTTTTGTGCTCATTTTGGTGTTACTTTAAGCAGGTAGGTGGTGTATAAAAGAATGATAAAATTAAATTTAAAAAGTGGTAAAAAAGAGGGGTTTTTTAATGAAAAAAAACGCGGCACTTAGGGGATGGTTATTCGAACTGAAAAAACGCGGCACTTAAGGGGTGGGCGGCACTTAAGGGACTGAGGACTGTACCCTAATTGTGATTTACAATTGTTTTTTTATTCCATTTCCACTCCAACCAGGCTTGTTTTTAAACAAACATATTTTTGGAAATATATTAAAACGGGGTCTAATTGACTTCGAACATTATGCTCTCGAACGTACATACTTACTGTTATGTGCAAGAAGTTATATTGTACAGGGTCACCAAATATGGTGAGGTTTGGTGTTTTTAAAAACCCGTCCTTTATATGGCGACCCGACCTTTATTTGGCTAACCCATAATTACAGGGGGGTTGGTTATAAGGTCAGCCATTTGTGCCGTTAAAAGGTCAAGTCAGTTTTTTGCACTAAGGTCAAGTCCAATTAAAGTGGTTGGTTATAAGGTCAAGTCAGTTTTTTGAGATCAAACCTAAAAAGCTGACTAGTGGTGTATGTTTTTTGAAAAGGCAAATTTCACAACAAGAAGGTCGGAAAAAACAAATTTATGAATCATAAGCATTAAAATCATGATCAACTTGATCATGTCCAATCAATCTGAATAAGTTTTAGCTCTTAAGAATCACTTTTAGTCTCCAAGTTGGAGACTCCAACACCCATTGACGAGCAGCTTTTTATTGTTAATTTCTTTGGTCGATATTGAGGTGGTAATAATGTTTTTTATATTGATTAGCCATAGTAAGAATGATATTAAACATTATAATATTAATCATTAGAAGTAACGCGAACAAAATAGTAAACTAGTGTTAGTTAAGTGTTCTATGGTGTCTCTATACACTCTCTAAGCAGGGTTACTCAGTCTCTTGTAACATTCAGTTAAGTTTCAAAAAATAAGTAATTTACAATTACAAATTATTTCTGGGGACAATTCTGGACTTATTAATTACATTTGTAATAAAATAAATAATAATAATGTCTTCTAGTGGTTCATTGTAATCAGTGATTTTTTGATGTTCTACCGGCACTAGAACTCTGATTAAACGTGTTTAAAAGGTAGCTAATGATTTTAATTAACCTTATTTGATACTGGAAGATCTAATTTGAATGTCGCGTTTAAGGATGATAGTTGCATTGAAATAGTGTCGCGTTAATGTATTATATGTATCCGTTCAAATTATGTGAAAATTTTCAATTGCAAATTACGACTGTAATTTGTAATTGCAAATTACGCCATTAATTTGCAATACTAACTCAATTGCAAATTAATTGCGTAATTTGCAATTACAAATTACTGTCGTAATTTGCAATTGAAAATTTTCTCACATAATTTCAAGCCCTAAAACTGTCATTAAAATCCGCTCGAAACTTCGCAAAATCATCTTTTGCCTGTTCTGTTGCAATGCTGCATTTTTGGAGCTAAAATTAAAATTCACAGCTTATAATAGCATATATCTATTGAAACATCACCTGTCTAGGGAAGTTAAGAAAAAGATGAGGAAAAAAGGTGTTAACTTCTTGGAATTATGTTAAGTGCGTCAAATAAAATCGGAAAAGATGACGCGAACCGACTGTTAGCTTCCATGAATTTTGTTAACTTCCAGGCATTTTGTAAACTTCAGGTGCCTTAACTTTCGTAGACAGGCGGTGTATAATCATTGGTAGGTTTTGTGAAATAATTCGTACCTCATGATTTTTTTCAAAATATTGGAATACAGTTGCACCAATCAATAAGTAACCGATAAAAGTGACTAATAAGAATAAAAGATACGCATATGATTTCGGGCACTGGTTAAATAAAAAGAAAATATGAGAGTGTTATTTCGATCTTTGAACTAAATGCAGTACCCCAGACAACGGACCCTAGTGAGCCGATTTTGAAACTTGAACTACACAGGATATGCCCTTAACCGTCCGGCCCATAACCGTCTAGAACTGGGTTAACCGTCCACTTTTTCTCAATCGGAATATGCGAGCTCATTTGCATCTACGTGGTGTCCTCAAAAAAAAAACAAAGCTCTTTACCAGTGCCCAGTCCATTTTACAGTTCAAATTAAAAAGTTAAAATTAGTTTTAAAAGCCAGATGAAAATTCATGAGATTTGTTTAGAGCTAAATGTAAGAGAACACGCAGATTGTGTTTTTATTTTATTTACGGTTTTTTCTGTACAGGACGTGGAGGAAATTGGAATACGCGTATTTAAAAGATAATAAATAATTATTTTTCTGCT
>SCLG01000082.1:430551-444338 GCA_004367875.1 Oikopleura albicans | reverse complement strand
TTCTGCGATTTCGGGTAGTGCCCCCGTAGGGCAAAACGGGTATTGCTGACCCCCTCAACTTTTCGAAAAAAATTATATTGCCGGTATTTTTTTTGCGTAGGTTGGAGATTTCAAACAGCTCTCTAGGGGCCCTGGTGGCCAAAATCAATTTCTGCATAGTCAGACCGACGTAGTTTGACGAGCTCTACAACTTGGCTTTACCAGTTTTTTTTTGAATTATTGCGAATTATTGTGATTTTTTTAAGTGCGTGCTTAGATACACACATTTTCCCCCGACGGGTTCCCAAAAACTTCTTCCACCTGAGAGTTTAAAAGGTTCTATTTTTTTTATATTGAATTGCGTGTTATCTTGCTTTGATATCTTTGTTGGATCCCGTCTAAATCTCTTTTCTTTTGTGACGAAAGGGTAATCCGTCGAAAAGTTTCCGTTTCTGGCCAATGGGAATGCTATACTATCAGACAATTTTCGTATGAAACAAAATAACGTTTTTCGAAAAAATAAAAATAAAAAATGGCTTTTTTTAGAGAAAACATTTTTTCGGAAAAATTAAAATGGGCCCTTCAAAAAAGTTGCTCTTAATTCTCTAAAGCACTATTTTTGGGGAAGAAGTTTTCTCGAAGAAAAAGTTTCTCGACGAACATGGTTTATCAGGGAATTTCACCGAACAACGTTTTCTCCAAAAAACGTTTTTTTCCAAAATTCGCCCTGTCCTATAAAAACACTGCTGACTCTAATCGCTTGAATGCCTTGATGGAACTAGACAATAAATATAGGCACCAATTACGGAGACAGTTGGATTGGTTTTAATATTACGCAATAGATTTTTTTATGTGACATTTTTTACCGACAGATATAATTGAAGGATTTCAAACGGATGTTACCTTCTTATCCCTAAGTCCCTTCAGATATGAATCATAAATCGTGATTCAATCAACGTAAAATAACTTATTTTTACTCTCGTATGGGTTTTAGATAATTTTTTTTTCTGACAACAGAAAAAAAATGTTATTTATTTTTATTTTTGTAGCGTGCGTTGGTAGTAAACGGCCTTCGCCGGTTTGGGTCGGCACTAATCCTGATGAAGAGTACAGAATTGAGTGCCCACAGAGAAACTCATTGGTCAAGAAAATCGAAATTGTGTTTTGCCCGACGGATAGGCTGTCCTAACTGATTCTATCACATTGCTAGAAATTTTTATTAGTTCTGATCTAAGAATAGTAAAATATTGGGTAGATACACTCAGAAAACTGAGGAGATGAAGTAGCGGCGATGAACGTCTACTATAAGCAGAAAAAGGATATGCCCTGAGAAAACGGCCTGAGACTGCCAGTCTCAAACTGGTGAAAAATTTCATTATGTAATTTATTCAAACCCGCGTTTTTTTTTTGATTTTTCGTCTTTAGTTTCTTAAATTGATTTTCAAGAAATTATTTTTAGAGTCTTCAAACGGTTTGAATCAAACCTAACAATTTCACCATTATTATTAACATTTTTGTGTTGGGAAATCAGAAACACAGTTAACCGGTCACTTAAATCGTACAAAAATTGGTCGGTTATCTGCTATATTTTCCCGGTCACTGGCTCAATGCATAGGCGTCAAATAATGTTACCTAAAATTTTGATATAAAAGTGGCCGGTTAACGGGTTTGGCGGATTAATGAGTGACCCGTTAAAATTGCATCCTGTTAACAGTGGGTGTGGTAACGAGTTGACACGTGAGAAGTTCGGAACAAATAGACACTTTTCGGAGATTTTCTGCAAAACTGGGCAAAAATTGGCCTAAAATGGACAAAAGTGACGGAGTGAAGTGACAGTTTGGCACAAATTGACAGTTTTTGACGAAAGTTGGAAACGAAAGTGTCAACTCGTTACCACACCAACTGTAGTCTATCATTTGATATCCAGTTTATACAGCTTATTAACAGATTATTGCCCGTCGTTAAAAATAAATGATGGAAAAATATCAATTCGTAACTACAGCTTCGAAAATAATAAGGCAATCTATAATTGCATTGGTATGGACACAGAAGAAAGCATAATAATAGGAATGGTTCGAAATTAGAAACGTTTGTCTTGAATATACAAGTACACCAGGTGCGTCGTTATGTTTCACCCCGTTATGTTACAATTTTTCCCGTTCGTCCCGTTATGTTACAATTTTTAAGCAAAAAATTTTCTGGCGTTTTTGCCTACGCCGTTATGTTACAATTTGTACAAAAAAAACGCGTTTTTTGCAATACTTTTGAGTTACGTAATCACTATTTTCCGTTATGTTACAATTTGTACAAAAAACACGAATTTCGAAATATTTTCCCGTTCGTCCCGTTATGTTACAATGTTTAATTTTTTTGGCATTTTCCAGCGAAATCGCCTACGCACTGCGCCGTTATGTTACAATTTTCCGTTAAGTTACTCTTTTTTGATTTGGTTTTGTAACATAACGCCGCACCTGGTGTACAGGGAGGTCGGCAAATAACGACCAATTTTTTCACAAAAATTGGTTTCGCTCGATCACGCACAGAATAAAGTTTCATAAATTGGAAAACCTGACTAAAGGCGTAATTTCGGCGCCAAAGAATCGGATCTCGATATTCGCTTCGGTGCCCGATATTTCCGAGAACAACAATACAACCGGTCATGAAATTATAGAGCTGCGTAATATTGCAAGGTGTATTGTTGATTATGGACACCCTAAAGCCGAAGTTGTTTGGAAAGGAATTGGCTTACTCAAATCACAAGCATTGTTTTAATAATTTGAGAAAAAAATGGTAATTTTTCTTTTCAGGGCTGGGATTGTTTCGACGACGAGCCAATCGGAGCTCCGCGGAGTACCTTCACTTTAGCAAAATTTGGAACTTGGGCAAAATTGAGTTTTCCCGATTTGAGGGCTTTCCAATCAGGGCTAAAAATTTTTTTGCCCAAATTCCAAATATTGCCCAAGTTCCTGATTTTGCTCAAGTTTCCCTTTTGCTCAAATTCCTCCTCCACTTGCGCAAGATGTGCAACTTGGGCAACGATTTTTTGTTTGCAATAAAATATTTGCTCAAGTTCCAAAGTTTCCTCAAGTTTGCGCATTTGCGCACTAATTGAAAGTTGGGCAAATTTGGAACTTGAGCAATGTTGCCCAAGTTCCAAATATTGCTCAAGTGAGGAGTAATGTTGCTCAAGTTGTGGGAGGTTATAACTTATAACCCAGTTTGACACAAATTGAGTCACCCAAAAGGACCCATTAACCCCCAACCAAAAATAGCCAGCGGTACCCCAACCAAAAACAAGTACGTTTGTCTTTGTTTTATTTTCTTTTCCCTGATCCTTCGTAATTTGTACTATAAGCAAATCGATGTTCTTGAATCGAATGGACATACTTTCGGGAGCTCTCCGATCACTCTTGGACACTTTTTGGTCAATTTGACCACAAACACATAATGGTTAACCGAGTTCACAAACGGTTAACCGCACGACGAACGTGGTTAAAAAATTTTCATTTTGTTAGAATTTTCCTATTTAACATATTTAGAAAAAAACATGTTAGGAAAAATGAGGTTTTAACGCATAAATTGCAAATAAAACTGTTTCTGGCCGTTTACCAAGTTCAATTAATCATTTATTACTCGTGATTAAAAAAAAATAACATTTATTTTTTTACGTTGTACGGATTCACAATCGTTTTTTCTATGTTGGATTTCACTGCCAATCCATTTAAGAAAGCCGAACAACAGAAAAAATACGTCTATTTGAGGGAAAAGGACAAACGTCCTTGTTTTTTGGTTGGGGGTTAAGTGAGTAACCAATAAAGCAAGTGATGGCACTATAATATCTCAAACTTCGGGCACGTGTGACGATAGCGGTGATTTCTTCGATGTTGACACAGTTTGTTTGCAGGATTTTAAGGATTCAAAATGCGTTGGATCCTGTAATGAGTGCGAATGTAGCTCAGAATTGGCACTGCCGACAATTTTAGTATCACCCGACGATAAACTGCAGTACATATGCCAAGTGAGATATCTCGATGTTATTAGTGGAGAAAAGCAATATGTGGAGACAGAACGAATGTTTCCGGCAAAGGGATTTCTTACATCTCATGGAATTGTGAAAATCGAGCAAAAGACTCAGAAAGTGAACGACTCCGAATTTGAAATCTTCAGAGTAAAAGGTTTGTAAAGTTAACCATTATCTTATTAATAGACTAACATTTATAAAATTGTTATACAGGGTAAGGTAATATAGATGCTAAGCCGTTTATTGGTGACTTATATTGGCCTAGCGCAGTCGCCAACCAAAAACGGTTTAGCATCTATATTACCTAACCCTGTAAGTCGATTCAAGCCTGCTCGGGTTAAATCAGGGTTATAGATAAGATGTATTCCGGCGGATATGATTTTGTGCATTATAAATCGAAAAACCGGTATTCAATTGTTACTTATCGGTTCGCTTATAAAATAAATATTAATTTCCGGTATCCTCCAGTCACCTCGAATCCGGCCCAAACGGATAATTTTACTAAAATTGTCGGTCAATTATCGGTAATTTTCAAAAAAAAAAAACCAGATTCGGAATCTTCAGCTTCGATTTATGCTAAAACCGGTAACAACCCATAATATGACGTGTTTTATTGGTCGGTGGAAAAAATTATTATCATATTCGGTATTTCCAGTCTCAATTAAAACAGATGAATTTATGTTTTTCCTAATAAAAACCCTGTACTCAAATAGGGTAATCGCATCCTATGTAGCCCACGTTACAGGCCAAGTCTGTACACTTATAGCCCTATTTGAGTACCGGGTTTTTATTAGGAAAAACATAAATTCATCTGTTTTAATTGAGACTGGAAATACCGAATATGATAATAATTTTTCCATCGACCAATAAAACACGTCAACTTATGGGTTTTGACTGGATTCAACTTATAGGGTAATCGCATATTGTGAACTTTAAACTCGATGTTCTGAAAAACCAGACCACAACCGGAAACTACCAGCGCTATAATCACCCGATTAAAGCCTATTTTTAGATGATATCGGTTTTATAATTATGCCATTTGTATTTCTCTTCGTTGTGTGCATATTATTTGCGGGTATTATGATGCGCAAAAGATCCAAAGAAAATGAGTATTTTCGAATTCGACAAAGGCCGTCGACCATAGCCCGTGAGCGCGCCGAGAAGCTTTTGAAAGAACTACCCGAAGAGCCCTAGGCCAATTTTCTCGTTGTTCAATTTTGTTGTGCATTATGCAATTATATTTGCTCGTTTTCGAAATTTGACTGTCTGTTCACCCTTAACACATACTTTCTTACTCTGTAGACCGCTCAGTTCCTCACATTCAAAGTTCTTTATTCCAAAGTATTTGATAAACTAAAGTACAGTATAGTCGATGTTGTTTTTGAGTTGTTGTTTCTAGGTCAGTTGGTTACGTGCTCCTCCTTATATGGCAAACAAAATGCCATATTTGAGGTATTGAAAATCTGGTTTGGTGACTTTATTTTGGTCAGTTATAACGCCGGGACCTCTTGAATACGGGATTTTTCTAGCCTTTTAAAATGCACAATGCATGATTTTCTCTATTAAGCACGTCGCATTCTCACTACAGACATTGTCACACACGCTGATTGGCTCCAAGAGGTGAGTCACATCTCAGTGCGCTCTCTCGATTGGTCTCCCTCTTGGTTATCGTAGTAATGCTCACTTAAAAAACCTCGTATTCAAAACATCGTATTCAAGAGGTCCGAGGGTTACATGATGGTAACCGGTAATAACCCCATTTTGAAGATTATTATTCTCAAGTTGAACGTTCAAATTTCAAAGAACAAAACGTATAATACATTATTTATGTAATTTGTAAATTTCTAAAAGTTATAGACTATAGCCTATAATCTAAATTTTGTGACAATTAAACATTAAATTTTTTTCAATTCGGGTATAACCGGTTACTAGGCAAAAGTGAAACGGTAAGTCGAAAAATGTAACCGGTCGACTGACATCGTGAACTGATGCATACTATTATATTTGAATAACCTTAGCGGAAGTAAAACTGTTTATACATTAATTCGACCTGGCATCGAACCTTAAATTCCTTGTTGTTTTAATAATATTCAATTTATTGGAAAAAAACAATTGGTTACATTTTAATTGAGTTAAAGCTTATAAGTGATATACAGTATGATAATTTTATAAATTATTCTACATTTCTTACGCAAAGACGCTTGTCGAATTATGCCCATCGTATTGCATCTGAAACGTATGTTAAACATTTCCAATTTTAGAAAACTACAAGGAATTACAGTCCCTGCGCCCATTTTGGTGGCTACGGACATTTTTGGTAACCTACTACACATAGGCTATATCACATAGCCTAATAATTTGTTGTCATTAACTGCTTGAAAGTTAAAAGTTGACTCTAGAGGTTTTATGAAACCAAAGGCTCAGGCCGTGTCTAAATATTTCAAAACGCGTAAGAACTCTACAATCCGGTTCATAAAGGAACTTGTCTGCAAAAATGACACTTATAATTCCGATACGATATATAGAGTTCCGAACCGCCCGTGGTTCGGAAGCGTAGTCCATGCGCACCCTCTATTGGTCCGTTCGTCTTCCACCTACGCAGAACGTGACCCTCGTACGTCACGCCTAGCATAAAACTTCTGTTCTAAGAAGCTTGTTACAACAATAATTAATAAGGCTTACCAAGACTTCGACAGATCCAATATTTCGTCGATCATCAATAACTATATTTGCGGCGAATGCATGACATCTCACTAAGTGTTGAACGGTTGGCTAAAATATACAATAATATTTTCTCAACAGAAAAAATCGGCCGTCACTCTGGGGGCCGTCACTCTGGGCGTCAAGCTTCAAGCAATTGTCCTATGATTTTTAATATATATTCTGGCATTACCGCTACAGTCTGAGCGCCAGCATACGATAGATGGTAAAAAAATTCGAGACCCTCGATTTTGATTGGTCGCACAGTGCTCATGGACACTCATATCGCCGATATCGGATTTGGCCTTCCAGAATAAGAATTTTTAAAATTAAAAAAAAAGTATTCCGTGTAAGTTTGATAGGGCGGTTTTTTTGTTTATGTTACAATTTTCGATTTCCGGTTTTTCCGGTTTTCACTTACTTTTCTAGTGACCGCAAGTGAACGGAAATGACCGGAAATGAAAGAAAAAGAAAAAAAAGATCACAAAAAATGAGCACTATGGGTCGTACCTGACCAATTTGAACCCAAAATTAACGATTAAAACCAGAGATGCCAAAGTACTGTTTTTCGCAGAACTTGAGAACTTTAGAACAAAACGGCAATAGAACAAAAGAACGCAAGAACACCGTTCTGGGGCATTTTTCTATCATGAGACAGAACAGAACGGTCATTTAGTACGTTTTTTCGTTCTATTAAAAGTATGATTTCAACTTATACTTTACTTCTATATTACGAATTTTCACAGCAACCATCGGGGATTTGTAGCCTGGATGGCGGACTCTGCCGTGGAAAGGGAAATACTCTTTTTCGATTGTTCCATCATTTCCAGCGCCGCCATAATAAGTAAAAGTTGGACTGTTGTAGGTTTCATTAACCCCCACTGGCTCAAACGGCCGCGCCTCACAACGGATATAAACGGCATCAGGCGCCATTCCAAATTTGGGTAGGTTCTCTTCGTTGTTCAAATAACCGGTTGGTTCAAGAAGTCCGAGCGGTTCCCAGTCAATTATTTTGTTTAACCGGTAAAAAAGGCAAGGCTCCGCAGTGTCCCAGCCATAGGGCGCTTGGCCACACTCGCCCAAACTGGAAAAGTCAAAAGGTTTAACCGGCATATCGACACGCTATAATCCGGGTTATTTCAAAACAATTTTTGGGTTTTTAAATTCCAAAATTCCGGGTTATTTCTAAACAAAAATTCAAAATTCCATTTTCTCAAAGATCAATGCGTCTTTATATTAATAGATTAGATACTAAATTGATACTTGGTGTTGTATACATAGTAGTGGCTTGTATGTATCGAGAACGGAAAACCCATTTTAATGTGGGTCTTGAATAAAAAAATATTGATTGTTTCCCATAAAAAAATCTGTACCTGAAAAAATTGTTACCTATTTAGGTAGTTGAACTTTGAAAAAAAGTTGTTACCTATTTGGGTGATTACGTCATTTGTTATTTGGGTGTTACCTATTTGGGTGGGGGATTGTATTGCAGATAGATTGGAACACCGCGTGGATTTTGGTACAAAAAATCAAGTAAAAACTTAGTATAAATAGGGAAATCACGAATTTTTTGAAAAACTGACACAGCAGTTAAAGGGGAGTGGGGTACTTTGGCGATCATTTGGGGTCGCGAAAAAAACCCGTTTATGAGTACTTTCGCGACCACACCATTTGGTAGCGAATCGTTGTTCAAAAGATGGTTTTGCGACCACATGGTCGCGAAAGGGGTTTTGGGTGAGGCTTGGCGATCATGTGGTTGCGAAAGTACTCATAAACGGGTTTTTTCGCGACCAAAAATGGTCGCGAAAGTACCCTTCACCGTAAAAGAGCACGTCAAATTACATCAATTTTTTAAACAAGAGTTAATTTGGATCACCAGGGCCCCTAAAGAGCTGTTTTAAACGACGCATAAAACTTCTTATTTGTGCCTTGTTTTTGAAAAGTTCGCTATTCTCCCTTTCATATCAAATCTACCATTACTAAGCAAGTGTTTTTGAATAACCCGAGTCTGAGAAGTCTGAGCGTATTTTGTTTTTTGAGCGTCAATTTTTTCGGCATAAAACTGCCAACTTTCGTCTACACCAGTGAACCACTTGTATTGGACGCCGTCATTTTCTTTCACCTTGGTTGAGTCTTTAATGTAGTCGTACTTTGGAAAAACATTGAGCCCGGGCATTGTGAGTAAAGTTCGGCGATAGGGCACAATTGGAGATACCAGTTGTTTGAGGGGTAAAAGAGCGGCGACAAACAAACCAGCACAGAATATATAATACAAAATATAAAAACCCAATACTTCAAAAACACGTCTACTGAAGTTTATATATTTTACTTTACAGCTTGGAATTGCTGATAAAAATACGCATATTCGATAAGATTCGTGAAATTTCGAGTACAAATGATTTACAGAGGGAAGCGCTAAGTAAGGGCACGCTAAGTAAGGGTAGGAACGCTAAGTAAGGGTAGGTAGGCGCCAAGTACGGGTAAATTTCATTTCGCCAAAAAAATTTACCGTCAAGTAAGGGTACGCCAATTAAACGAGATTAGGGTTATCAAATCAAACTTTTTTTGTTTTATATGATTATTTGCGCAATTTCACAATATTTTAAATACAATTATAGAATTAACTTGTCAGTTGTTGATCTTAATAAGACAAAAATTGTATAAATGACAACGCCAAGTAAAGGTAGCTTTCGAAAAACACGAAACTTACCCTTACTTCGCGCTCCCCCTGTAGAATTTGAATAACACTTTTTTACATCAAATGTTTACAATAGAATATTACATGTACCATGTATGCATAATATCTTTCTGGCCAATTTTCGGGAAATTGTTTTCTTGTCATTCAGAGTGCAACTTTTTTTTTTTGATTCTGTTCATACCGGAATAATATAACAGGTTTTCATACCGGTTCTTTGACAAAATTTTGTGGTCACTCGCAATTTCTGGCAAAATTTCTCGCGTGCGAAAGGTAGGTTTATGCGGCCATAATTTTAATCACTGTCCAATAATGAAACCAAAATCAAGACAACTAAAACTGGGGACGATGTTTCCGAGAAATAAAATAAATCCATGGTACAAGTTTCACGATACTGATGGAACAGGGTGAGGTAATATAGATGCTAAGCCGTTTTTGGTTCGCGATTGCGCTGAGCGAATAAAAGTCACCAAAAAGCGGCTTAGCATCTATATTACCTCACCCTGTACAACTCAGCTTCTCAAAAGCAATGAATTATGAATAAACTTGTCCTAACGCGCACTGGTGTACATTTTATAGGTTTACATTGGAACGTTTTTTTGTCCTTCTGATTTGACCCACTATCTTCACCTTCTCTGTCCACCTTCCAAATCGATACTAAAGTAGTACATTTTTAAACAATGTTAAAGTATTTGTCAAACAGTTGATCTAATGTTTTAGCACCTTCTGTATATTTTTGGCACCTTCAATTCAATTCCTACTTAAGAATACCTCATATATATTGTTTACATTTTCAGCAAATGAAGTTCTTTCCGGTTTCTTTATTTTTTCTTCTTGCAAATATTACATGTGGTATTATTTTGGCGATTTAATCTCAAGATTATATGATTAGGGGTGCATGGATTTCCTAACTAGTTGAAACCATCGAGTTATTGAGTTGAAAAAACAACCTTAAAGCAGTATGAGCCACTGAATCCAAAAATATAATCAAATTTTGGTGCAAATGAGCGCATATGGGTTGCTCATATTTGCTCAAACTAAGCATTTTTTACATGTTTAAAGGTCAGTAGTACCCGAGGATTCCCAATGTGAAATTATTTTCTGAAGTGGACCGATAAATAGCCGGCAATTTCTGGTTTTTACTAAAAATACGTGAAATAATCGGTTTTGGCCGGTTTTAGAGTAAGTCGACGCCAAGGATTCCGAATATGAAATTATTTTTTGAAACGGACCGATAAATAGCGGTCAATTTCCAGTTTTTACTAAAAAATACGTGAAATTATCGGTTTTGGCCGGCTGAGTATGCGCGTGTAACCAGTCCCATGACAAAGCAGCCCCGCGAAGCGAGACTGAGTACGCGCGTTTAACGAGTCCAATGAAAAATATAAACGTCTACCGACCATTATCTGTTAGGCTCAGATAATGAAATGGTATGTGTAAGCCAAATTTTCCGTACGTCCTTTAATCCTATGATAGGAATTTGTATCACGACGATTTGTTAGTAACGCCAAAACAAATTTTGATACCTTCTTTTTCTGGCTTTTTTGGAATTGATTTTCGTTGGGTCACCTGACCCTGGCCTTCGTCAACACTGATCTCTTGAGCCATTTTCTTGATAATTGCAAAAAATTAAACTAGAATACTAATTTAAAACCCATAATACATTGATAATCATTTTTATTTTATTTTGATGAATAACTTTTTGTTCAAACCGGAAGCTTTTGTAATTGTGATTCAAAAGTGAGCTTGCATCAGTAGTCTTGACGATATTTAGAAATTCAGACGTATGATATAGTAACCTACAATACACTCCCTCTCCAAAGTTCTATTTGCAGCTTTTAAGGAAACCTTTACAGACTTGGTAGTTTCAAAGTGTAGAATGTAAGTTATGAATTCAAATCTTATGAATCATAACTTTTGATGATACCTAGGTAAACGAAGCAAATAAATTCGGTAGAAAAAGTGATTTTTTATTGCTTCATGTCCGAATTGCCGTGTACGGGTGAAATCTGACCATAACTTTGGTCTTGAGGGTGACCTGCAGATTATACACCGCCTCACAAGTTATCTTAACACTTTTTGAACCAAAAGGTATCGCGATTACCAATTATCCTATCAAATGCCCTACCCAATTATCTCAACAAAATTAAATTACAGTCCCCACCCCAAATAGGTAACAACATCGTTCTGAAATTTTTGTTACCTATTTGGGTTATTGTTACCTATTTGGGTAATTGGGTTTTCTAAGCCAAAAAATGGCCTTTTTGATGTTTTATATACGTAGTAGTAGTTATTATGTATCGAGGAAGGAAAATCCATTTTAGTTTGGGTCTTGAATAAAAAAATAATTATTGTTTCTTATAACAGAATCTTGTTCTACTGTGTATCTGACTATGTTTTTTTTATTTCATTTTTTTTTCGACAGGAAAATTTTCATCAAAATTGGAATTAATTCATCTTCTATAACGTATATATACAGAGACGGGTTTTTTTTCACTATACAGGGGGGTCTCATATTAAGGGACACCAAATTAAGGGACAGAATTCAAATTAAGGGACACTTTTAATAAAGTATAATAAACCGTACAACCGGACCAGATCGTCGTTATTATATTTTGTTATATTTTTATGATTTACAATACACTCCCTCTCCAAAGTTCTATTTGCAGCTTTTAAGGAAACCTTTACAGACTTGGTAGTTCCAAGGTGTAGAATGTAAGTTATGAATTCAAAACTTATGAATCATAACTTTTGATGATACCTAGGTAAACGAAGCAGATAAATTTGGTAGAAAAAGTGATTTTTTATTGCTTCATGTCCGAATTGCTGTGTACGGGTCAAATCTGACCATAACTTTGGTCTTGAGGGTGACCTGCAGATTATACCCCGCCTCACAAGTTATCTTAACACTTTTTGAACCAAAAGGTATCGCGATTACCAATTATCCTATCAAATGCCCTACCCAATTATCTCAACAAAATTCAATTGTATTAAAACTTTTTCAGTCAAACAGGGAAGGCGCTCAAACTACGCCAACGCACATTTTTGAAGTTTTCCCCAGCCTAACGCGAACCCAACGACATTTTTGTCGATATCATCTAACTCAACGCTAAACCTATTGCAAAATTTCTTCTTGGTCAGTTTTGGGTTATATTAGATTTGATCTTGCGAAATAGGAATTTTTAAAATTGAAAAAAAACCTGGCTTTTTTTCGCTTTGTTACATTTTTCTATTTCCAGTTTATTATCAGTTTTTAAATTTATTCTCAATTCCTGGGGAAGTTTTATTTTGTGCAGATAATTTTATTTTTCCGAGTTTTTTTAAAATCGCTAGTGGTCTGCATTATAATCGACGTTTCCGATTTTGCGGGACATTGAATCATTAGAACCATAAAAAGAACTGTCGCTCATTGAATTACTATCACTTGCATAATCTTTCATTGTCAGATTTTCCACTTCTAAAGTCGTCGCTTTTACAGTGGGTTCCGCAATTCGCTCAGTGATTGGGTCGGTTTGGAGTTCAGTTCGTTGAATTTCGGTTGCTGGTTTTGGCGGAACAGTTGGCTCGATTTCGTCTGCTGCTTCAACGTCTTCACAGAACATCTAAAATTAATAGTCTATCAAAACGTCCAACGTAACGCAAAAAATTCAGTTGCTTAGTAAAATTGGTCAACGCTAGCGTCAGGCCATAAAAAACAGTGCGCTGGCCAACATATCTATCAATGCTTTCGAATTAGACCATTTGCACAGTTATCTTGCCAGCAGTTCTCTTGCCCCAATGTAATGTTTTGTGATATTTTCGTTTTAAGGACGGGTCACTACCTTTATTTACAAAATTCACCCGTCATCATTTTGTTGCCTACGCACTTATATTATGCCCTCAATTAATTTGCATGAATAAAGCGCGAGTACTATAAAAGCGAACCGAACTTACGTATCAACCAAAGAGACACCTCAATGAAACATTATGCATCTTTTAAATATCAAAAATAATAACAAGATTGCCTCCAGTCATTCATTGTTTTATTCACGTAGGTTCGGATCGGTTTCACCTTACTAGCGCTTTATATCATCATTTTGACGTTGCGCAAAATTATCTTGTCGTTTTTCCAAAATACTTTTGCAGGATAACTGCGCAAGTGGTGTAAGATCGGTACGTTAAAGTTTTTAACTGCCCGTTACTCATTACTTTGAATTATAAGACACCGCCTCTACCAACTGGGTGTGGTCAAAAGAGGATTTTTAGAATGCGTCTCATAATAAATAAGAGATGGCTCGCTAAAAAAGAGTCTTTTATCTAAAAAATATGGCTCTTAATACCGGCCCATAGATTTATAATGAATGAATATGGAAAATTAACAGTCATGCGCATCTGGGGTAGCTAGCCAATTTG
>SCLG01000082.1:419560-430321 GCA_004367875.1 Oikopleura albicans | reverse complement strand
GTGAAAATTTTCCGAGTTTACCCTTTATCCGTGTTTTTTTGCTCTCCTTTTTGCCGGATTTAAATTCCATGTAAATGGAAAAAAATAAAGAGAACAAAGTGTGTTTTCTGTTTATACAAATTCTACGGTACAAATTCTGCCGACCTCTGGTAGCTAGCTACTCAATATGCGCATGACTGTTAGATTAACTACTGAGACTGATTTATATTCTAAGTATCGGAAATAAAACTCAAAACCACGGTATTCCGTGTGAAATAGTTGACTGTCGCGTTGAGGCCAAAATTGCGAACTTAAATACAGTCCTTGTTTCTTTTTGGGAGGTTTTCGGTTCTCGAAACGGCATCGTCCGATAAAGGGAAAACGTTTTTTTCGCTGAAAACGTCCGAAAAAAGAGTAAGGTACATGTACGTACAACACGTTTAGCCTTATGAAAATCGGCTCAGTCACAGTCACAGTTACAGTCACAGCTGTCCCACACGGTAGATAAAACCGACATATCTACCGAGACTTACACTATGCATTCCATATTTTCTTAGCAAATCGCAAGTTGAAGAATCTACCAAACTCGAACCAAAACCACCGCCTAATCTCGAATCGATACGATCTTGTATATCAAAACTCGGATCAGAACCGATACTGGGGCCAGTACTGGTCGGGTTTTTCGAATCCGCTAAAATCTCCTCACAAGTTCGTCCATCATTGCAAACCGAGATTTTGCGTGTTGTTATTTGACTTATACCATTACCGGTTACAGTTTCTGTTTCTTCACATGAAACTGAATTTTGGGTCGTTAATATTTTAAGTGCATAAAAAAATACAAACCAGTAAATCTGTTTGGGAGATTTGAGACTTTTTTGGTTTTTGGAGATTTCAAACGAATTTTATTCGGCGTTGTCGCTTGAGTCTTAGGGTACCAATAAATCGGTAAATACCAATTTAAGGATAAGTCACTAGCGTTGTCACTTTCCGGGAAACGGTTATAAAATATATTTCTCAAAATTCAATTCATTATTTCTTTTTTTATTCAACGTATAAAAGAGTAGAGTTTTACGTGTGATTATTTTGGTGACCATAATTCTAACCAGAGAGCCGTGAACTTGACACACTCAATTTTTATAAGTTCCGCAGTTTTCACGCGATTAATTTCATTTTTTTTTTGTAAACTGCTCTAAATGACAAAACTAAATGAAACTTGGGTAGTTTAGTTTACTATTTTTGTTTGTTTGTTTCTTTTTGTCTTATAGTTAGTTGAATTTGAAATCAAAACCTTCGTTCACATGATAAACTTAAGTAAGGCCACGAAAGCGGCCTTTCTTTATGAAGGTCACTGTACACTCATTTTACTCGTCAACTAATGTATTTACTTACTAATTTCACATCTTGTAGTAATTGCTGCGAAAGCGCCGAAGCTTAGACACAAAATCTCCAATAATATCTTCATTATTTCGGTTACAAAATAATATTTTTTAATTTTACCAAGCTGTTCAAGTTTTTATTTACACCATTAGTTATCAGAACAAACACATTCGTATTTACCGAACGTTCCAATCTAACCATCATGTGTATCTCCGAAACGCACAGATAAACGTGACAAATAAATAATAATTTCTTGGAACTCGAGAATCGTGCATATGAGCAGGGCTCGGCACAATTGGCTCGCTTGGAGCCAAAAATCAAATTTGGCTCGGCTAATTGAAATTTAGCTACACCGCCGGTCTAAGGAACTTAACGCCCCTAAACTTGCCCAGAACTTGACAAAATTCCTAGAACTTTACAGTTGATGTGCGTATTTTTCCAGGTTTGGTTGACGCACGGTCTACTAAACTCAACAAAATTCCTTGAACTAAGCTCCCAGGGGAAGGGTGTGCATATATGCACACGACTTGTGCATATATTGGGGGTATTTTTTCGCGTAGGTTGGAGATTTCAAACAGCTCTCTAGGGGCCCTGGTGGCCAAAATCAGTTTCTGAATAGTCGGATCGACGTAGTTTGACGAGCTCTACAACTTGGCTTTACCAGTTTTCTTGAAGTGTTGCGAATAATTGTGATTTTTTAAGTGTGCATATATGCACACACTTCCCCCTACGGGTTATCAATTCACTCCTTCCCCCTGAGAGTTCAGTTCCGTTAACAGGTGATGTATTCCAGATTACGGCATTCTAATTCCTGTCCAATGGAACATAACATTAAAACTCAAAGACAAATTTATTTTTAATTTGTTCTAAATACATAAGTTATTCAACATAAGCAAGGGGTCTATTTCATCTGCTTTCTTTTCCTGTTCTCGTTTGTTTTCGACATTATGCTCTTTTTGTTGTGTTTTTTCACCTTGGACTCCCTTGAACTTTTCGAAATTACGTTCTTCTTTACCTCTTGCACCATTCACCATCGCTCGAATTTGACCTTCAACAATAAGGCTACAGAAATTTAGTTACTGAAAAATGGCTCTAGTTTTCTCATCAGAGTTAAATTTCAAAATCAGAAAGATGGAGATGTTATGATTACATTTTGTGTTTTTTTTTTGAGAATTTTAGGCCTATTGATATTAAATTATACAAGTATAAGTATAACCACCTACCTAAGTAAGTTAAAAAAAAATTAAAGTAAAAAAAGTTGTTAACTTACACCACCTATCACGTTATGTTAACAAAATAACATTATGTTAACATTTTTTGGGATTTGATTAACTACGATTACCAATTGTTTAACCAAACACCCTTCCACATTTTTTTAACAAAATTAAATTATGTTAAAATTACATTATGTTAACACTTTTTGAAGTTTGATGGTGTTAACATAACGTGTTAGGTGGTATACTTGAAGATAGATAATTTAGTTGAGTTGTGCGAAGGCGGAAATGCTTGAAAACTGTTACGTACTTGAATTTGAACGATTTTTTTCCAAAATGCAAAAAATAAAGTTTGTTAACTTACTTGAAGATTGTTAACTTACTTAGGTGAGAGGTTAATATTATGTTATGCACCCCTGCACCGCGATCTGCCGAATTTTCCTCTCGTTCCAGAAATAATTTTCCAGGAACTCCAATCGTTACGTGTTAAGCACTACGCCGTTATGTGGCCATTATTTCTGTTTGAAAAATCTCTGAGTATTTAATCAATGAGTGACGAAACTCATGTCGGCGAATATCTCCGCTTTCGGCTTAGAGGAGTTGAAAAACGAATCCTTTTTGTGCATTATAAGTTTATAATTTATTATAATTTAAGGAGGGGACATAGGCGTTGTTTACAAACATGTCTCGTTGGAAAAGTTACTACAGCGACCGTAATTCGCAATGAATTCTAATCGTTTTTTTATTNTTAGTCCAGTTTTTTGTTAGCGAATTGTATCAATAAAGCGCACAATCGTGTTGTTTCCGATTTTTGAAAAAACGTCGAAGAAAAAAAATATGGACAAAAAACGATTTTTCAGAGATGAGCTTTTGAGCTTCACGGCTCTAATTTTTGGTCTTCAAAATCGAAAATCAAAAATCCGAAACAACACGATTGGGGGCATGAGTTCAAAGATGGTTTTACAAAAAAAATTAATTCATTATCGTGAAAGCTGTAAAACTAGTTCCCGAACATGTAACCAAAAACATCCAAAAAAACGTAAACATATGTTGAAATTGTTTGTTTTTTACAAGTTTTTGGGCGCATTTTTGAGATTTAACAATTATAACTGTTTCTCTAGGTATCTCAGATAACTAAAGTATATAAATCAAAAGAAAACAACTATTCGATTGTGTTTTTCTGATAGAAATTGTGCGATGACTTCATCAAATATATGGTTTTATCACAAATGAAAAACCGTCAAAAATTTCGAGAATTAGTTGGTCAAGTTATTTTTTCTAGTCATATTCGCGACAAATACCCCTAAACAAATAACAAAACCCAAAAAATATAAAACCTAGAGGCATTTTAAAGATTTCCGTTTCCGTTTGTACACAACGCCTATGTCCCCTCCTTAACTTACTTAGCATACATTCGTGACCTCTCATGTGACGCGTAGGACAATATATAGTCAGGAATCCAAGCAGTAAGCTTACATGTTCTTTGATGGTCATTGAGGGCTTGGGTTGTACTAAATTCTTCACTACAACCGTACGAGGAATTTTTGCAAGATTTCATACTTTTTAACACATGGCGTGGCATTCTAGTAAAGATTTACAAAAAATGTTCAAAACCAATAAAAAATTTTTTTCTCTTTTTGGTTCCATTTTTTTTTCTACTTTTATTTTATTTTTGAATCAGTTGGATCTTTGACAAAATAAAAAATTGACCATAAAAAAGTGACCCTGAAATCAAAATTAAGCATCACAAAAAATGAAAAAAAAAGTGATGACTCATAGATTATAAATCTCGAGCCAAGAGACTTTTAATGTCGATTTTGAAAAGCAACGATAATTAATTTGGTCATTAATGCTATCAAAAAGTATTTTACAGTGTAAGGTAATATAGATGCTAAGCCGTTTTTGGTTCGCGAGTACGCTGAGCGAATATAACTCACCAAAAAACGGATTAGCATCAATATTACCTCACCCTGTAACAAGCACTAGTCTGTATCATTAAGTAATAAAAATCACCACATGGAATTGTTCGCCTTTCTTTGCGCCAGTGACTTATAGGAGTTAAAGTCAAGCTACGACAAGTTTGGTTAGATAATGTTATTGCCAAAAATAAACCCGCAAAGTAATGTTAAGCTAATTTCTTTTTGATTATCCAAATTGGTACTCAAGGCGCCCGTTTATGTAACCACCTAATCAGTTATCTTAACAACTCTTTTGCTGAAAAAGTGTTTGGTAAGATAATTGGAATTCACACTACGTTTAGGCCGAAAAAGTTTAAAATAACCCAATTTTGTTAAGATAACTGGTGTTAAGATAACTGCTTACAGTAATTTAAACAAGTGCATATTTGAGTCTTTATGGGTATTCAATATGCATATAATATAATTTATGAGGATCGGGATTGCCAAATCAGCGTACACGACCTAACCAGTTATCATAACGGTAAAAAAACTAAATATAACAATATAATTTGATAGCGCATTTGGTAACATAGTTGGAAATCGCCATACGTTATGGTCCAACGAGTGTTGACATAGCCAAAATTTTGTGAAGATTATTGGTTAGGGGGTGTATTATAAAATGCGAAAAAGATTTGAACGTGGGTAAATTTCGTTTCAAAAAGTAAAACATATGTTAAATTTGATTATATTAGATGAAGTCATATTAGGTCAATGTAGTGGTTTCATTAAAAAACGCAAGTAAAACCAAAACTACCACAATTTCGACATGGTCCCCTTTATTTCAAGATGCCATTATCATTAAATATATATACACATCTGATTTGGGTATAAACTTTCTTATTATTAATAAAGCTAAGTTCTTTTTTGGGTTGGCGCTAAAATAATATAAGTCAGAATAAAAAAAAGTGTTCGGACAATTACGATGTTTGAAAAGAAAATTGCGGTTTGAAAGAAAGCCATTTTTCCCAAATCAATTAAAAATTCTCAGTTTATCTGATTCGAGTTGTAGTTTTTTCTTGTGGTTTTATTTTAACCACCGCTGACGAAACAACTCTGAATATTTTATTTTGTATTTTTTTGCATATTATTTCAGTAGATTATCGTTCAAATTGAATTATTATAGGCATTGAAGAATTGAAGTATGGAAACTGAGTTAACCCTCAAACACGATTATTTATCACATCCCTGAACACGAGGTCGGACATTTGTCCGGCCCCTTGTTTACTCTTCTGTGATCGTACGTAATTGCTTGTCATAAGCACATTGATGGTTCCGAATCGAATCATATCTGATAATAACGGTAAAAAATTCATCATGGCTTAACCTTAGGTTAAAACTAACTAATATGGAGCCCTGGTGCCAAGAGCCGATTGGTTTAAACCTGTATATTCCCTTTTGACAATGAATTGATCATGATCCTAAAAACGTGCTTTGAGCGCACAAAACGCATCTAGATTCCATGTACCTAAAACGCGTAATTGACGTGTGAATACGCGCATTCACTTTATAATTGATCGCTTCTTTTTAGAACATTGTGTTTCGCATTCTTTAGTTGCAATTTTGAAAAACCTGTTTCTTACGCTTGGTTGGTTTCAAGCAAACCTCCAAAATATCTGTTCACAACACTTTTAGTCGTGAAAGTCGTCTCAAGAAAGACTGTCGCTTTTTGTTCTTTTACTTTTTTATGGAAAAATAAACTCCATCTTTTGACAATTAAGTTTCCTTATTCTTGGTTACGTTGAAGGCACGAAGTCCCGTTTACAAACCGTGTAAGTGTAAACTAGAACATACCACGATACTGTGCACAAACATGCATGTGGTCATTTTAGGGTTATTGAAAACTGTATTACGAAAACTGTATATTGTCTATTCTTAGTTGGCCAAGATAGTTCCAGACTTCTGAAAATTAGGAACTAGTTCGTCATTATTCAATAAAGCAAATAAATTTAGCCAAGTTTGCAGCTTGTACGATTTATTATGCACATTTGAAATCATTGAAATAAATGTGCCAGATGCTGATATCACAGAATGTGGGGATGATGTGTATTATGGCATCGCCAAAAATGCGTGGTTTGGTTTGGGTGATGTCTATCTAAAGGAAACTTTGATAACTCGGCATATCCTCAAAATTAAATTACCTACACTAAATACCCTTAACTAAAAAATAAGAAATGGGTGACCAAACATACAAAAGAAGTTTGGTTTTGTGTATCTAGAAAAGTTGGATTTCAAACCGTGTCGACCTTTTTACCAAAGTCACGCAATACGATGTCGTCCGACAATTAACGAGACAGAGCAAATTTTCACACGCACTTTTTATGTTGAAACAATATTAAACTGCGTGCAAAAATTTTCCCTGGCTAATTCATTGTTGGACCACACAGTATTTAAGGCTGAACGCAAGAATTTTACTACCGTGCGGTTATGGATTTTAGGGGTTCAAAATTTTGTCGGGACGAACAAAACTTCATTAGCACTTTTTTAGCTATATTATAGCCTGAAGAGGTAGCAAACGCGTATCTCTTGAGGCTGTATATCCTGTAGCTTTAAGTTTAGGAAAAAAATCAGAAATGCATTGTCAAAAAAAAAAAACTAAAAAAGTGCTAATGTATTTTAATTAGTTTCAATCTAGCTTTTTGATACGTAAAAAACTGCGCTAGTACTTTTTTTTGCATTTTTTGGTACCTCATTTTTTTTATTTTTCCGAACCTAACATATTACCAACCCTTAGTCGTCAGATACGACATGGTTTATGTTGAAGTGCAGCATTAAGTGCCCAACATTAAGTGCCGAGCCCTGATTTGGAATCAATTTGTAATATTGAGAAGCATACAGAATAATTAATGTTGCCTGGCAAGTTCGATGTTAAACTGGTAATATAATTTATTCCGGGCATGATCGATACTAGGTCAACGTCTTAAATTAAACTGGAAGCCAATTTATCTAATAACATAAGTTTAAGATGTATTATTTATTACTAATTTACATTTTTATTAAATATGACAGAAGACGACAACACGCCCAATATGGCCCATACTCCTCGTCTGTCCGAATTCAAGACAGAAAATAAAATACCTTTTTTTTGTTTAGCAGATTTTGTTATATTACTTTAGTTGTAAACTGATCAAATAAAACACGTTTGTACATTTGAAAAACTTCAGATATTATCATATGGTATTATCTGCGGAATAAGCTTGAATTGCGTTTATTCTGTCAGCCTATTAGGCTCTCTTGAAGGTGAGTCGTTAAAACCCAATTTTATAAATGGTCCATTGCGGCTATGTGGTGGTTAAATTTTTATATGGATCATATATGCCATATATTATGTTGAATATATTATGGTGTCTACAACTTCCAGTCATAGATACCTCGCATACAATTAATAAGCAAGAGAAATATTGAGAAAGGGAGAAACACGTTATTTTACCTCATACTGTAGTGTAGAAAGGCATTCCAATTTGACTTATTTTAACTCCCATGGAGAGTATTCATTACAGAGATATACCGTATATCATATACCAATGTATGTATATAAGCACACATTTACCCCGACGAGTTACCATTTCACCCCTTCCCCTTGGGAGTTAAATGACAAATATCTGAGCTCCTTATTATATCTAATTATTTTTAATTGGTAGACCTCCAACCACTCGTCTTAACCCTAGACCGCGCACTAGGTACTATTCAGGGACCGCGCACGGGGAACACATGTGTTCCCCGACACTAAAATGCTTGCCATTTGTTTATTAGTGGGTCGAATTATGATATTTTTGTTTTAAATGACTTATGAAAGTATTGATTAACATTTGTTTGAGTAAAAATTATTGAACATCAAAAATAAATAATGTTTTTGGCCAATTACTAATCAATGTTTGGTGTTTGTCAAGGTTTTTTTCTTTCCAAACACATTTTAACTAAGCAGGTGTTTTGTGATTTTTTTTTTGTTAATTTTATACACTGGCTATTGTTTAAAAAAAACTTACAAATTTCTATTGTTGACATAAAACAGCTGAGAAATAACTCTTTTCCCCTGCTGACGCGTCATTATTTGTTTGAATCTGCAAAAATTACTTTTTTGTAGCGCCTCCCCACAAAAGTAGCGCACTTTTATCTCATCATTCCCCCACCCAGTTATCTTGACAAAATTCTTTTATCTTAACACTGTTGTTTTTTAATACCAAAAATTACCGGACAATTGTCGTTCATTTTGAAGAATAATTTCAAATTCGGAATCCTTGGACCTCAATTCACTCTAGAACCAGTCAAAACCGATAATTCGAGTCAATACCGGCTATAAAACCGGTATTTTTCGCAACGTCCGGTTAGAGTGTCTTTGGTGATAGGCCGAGTAAACGGGCCCGAATAACTGGACTGAATACGGGGTAATAACACAAGGGTTAGCTTAAAATTTTATTTAATAATTTAGTGTGCCCGGTAAACCGGATTAACTTCTTCGAATTTTCAATACACAAAATTCTATGTAAGAAATTTATTTGTGTTTACTATACAGTATGTACAGGATTGGTCTTGAACTCAAACCCCTTCATAATTAAATTTGTTTAAGCAAGTGTTTAAATTGATATTTAAGTAGACAGGCCAGAGATAAATTTGAATATCTCTAATCAAATATATTGAATATAAAATGTGCTCAAGTGCATCAGAAAAATAAATTACCGTGTCAAAATCATATATTTTTTTTCAATTTTAATAGAGCAATATTAAAAGACAGCTTTCAGAGATTAAACAATTCGTAGCACTTTTGTTCTTCTCTGTTTATTCATTACATTTTTTCTCTACTGTGTGAATATCAAAATTACAAGAAAATTCAAACTTATTTAACTGCCAGGGGGAAGTGTGTGCATTTATGCACACGACTTGTGTTTTCGTCAATTTAAGGCCTATAGAGGCCCCGTAGGTCAAAGCGAGTATTGCTGACCCTCCTCAAATTTTCGAGAAAATTACATTGATGGAATTTTTTGCGTAGGTTAGAGATTTCAAACCGCTCTCTAGAGGGCATTGGTGACCCAAATCAATCTCTAAATAGTCAGATTGACGTAGTTTGACAAGTTCTACTGACTAACTAATATCTGACAAGTACAACTTGGCGTTACCAGTTTTCTTGAATTATTGCGAATTATTGTGAATTTTTAAGTGTGTACATAAATGCACACATTTCCCCCTTACGGGTTATCAATCACTTCTTCCGCCTGATAGTCAAGGAAAAATGTGATAAAAATACAAAGTATTTTTGTCGACATTCCTAGCTTCAACATAAGAAAAGTAAAAATTTTTTCCATAATTTGTTAGGAGTCATGAGTCATGACTCATGACGAATTTTTGGCCAAAAACATTAGATATAGGCCATATAATTATTATTATACCATAGTATGACCGTCGTTATGTTTCAGTTCTGTTGGCAAACATAACGGCGCACTGGGTGTATAAAAATAGGGAGGAAACAATGATGCGAAATGTAAGCTTCAGCGCCTTTGAGCAATGTTTTTAACGCTATTTGTCATCACTACGACAGTCTGAGCGCCAACACACGGTTTAAAATTCTTGTTTCTCAGACGTGCCAAAAGAAGGAGACCCACCTACACTTAGTAGGCATTCAATACAATACCTTCGGAGCATTAAACAGTCCTCAAATAATAGTTGACCAAACGAAAGATAACTAGTGAAGTCATAAGTGATGTAGGATGTGAGTGGTTTACCGCGGTATAAAAAATCTCCCACAAAAAGCAAGGTCAATTTTAGCCGTTTTGCGTATTATAGTGAACTTATTCATATCGCTTTAAAATTAAATGACGTTGCGTTTTCTCGCGTCAAAGGTCGGAAATCTGAATCGGAAATCTCAAAAGTTGTTCTTATTATGGGCCCAATCACAAGATGAGGACATTGAGTCTGGATTATGAACTTTTCGTCTGCCATTAAAAGTCGAAGTGGCCACATAAGAAATTTCAATATACAGGGTGCGCCGTTATGTTTCACTGTGTCCCGCCCGTGCTGTTATGTTTCACTTTTTTGAGAAAATATTTTCCCCTAATACACCAGGTGCGCCGTTATGTTACAAAACCAAATAAAAAAAAATGTAACATAACGAAAAATTGTAACATAACGGCACAGTGCTAGGCGATTTGGCTGACAAACGCCAAAAAATTAAAAAATTACGTAACTCAAAAGTATTGTGAAATACGCGTTTTTTTTGTACAAATTGTAACATAACGGAAGAT
>SCLG01000082.1:366034-419539 GCA_004367875.1 Oikopleura albicans | reverse complement strand
TAAACTTTAGCAATTTCTTTCTATTTTATTTGTTCAGAAAGTAAACAAAAACTTATTTGGCGAATTTTGATTTCAATTTTGTACGGAAATGAACTCGTTGATTTTTTGTTTAGAATTTAACGGTTTTTCAATTTCAGATAATTGGTCATGTGCTGTTTAATAAAGTTTTGATAAAAAAATAAAGTTTTGAAACTCCTGGAAAACAACTACATACCCTCAATATTTTTATGATTTTCCGAATATTGGCCCTTAATTGTTGATGGGCCAAAAATGTGAATTACATTGTTGTGCATTTTTTTGATGACGTTTTTACTTTAATATATTGAAATATCACTTCTATGAATTTATATTTTTGAAATTTTAATAAACTTTTGTAAGTAGGATCTTAATTAGTAAACGCGATGAAAATTACTTTATTAATAAAAAGTTCTTAATAGATTATGATTTTTTTTTATATTTTTCTTGGAAAACTGACATTTTGAGAACTGTCTTTTTTTTCAAATGGGTTAAAAGTATGACTTATGATTTATTAGCAATGAATAGTAATTTTGATCAGTTTCGAGTGTACCAATTTTAAAGTTGTTAAAATGTCTAACAAAATTTGCTTATTTGTATATTTTAAATACTCTATTATTTCACTCATTTTAAAACAAAACCTTTAGATTTTTTACTTATTTGTTTTTGAAACGCCATATAACTTACTTTAAAACTTGCTTCAATTTTTTTTTTGAATAAAATATATAGTTTATTTTGAAAATATAGTTTCATAAACAATCTGATTTCATACATTTTTTCTTAGTTTTTGAACCTGTTGTTTCCCTGGTTTGGCTTACTTTCCGTGAAAAATTTCCTGTCGCTCTTAACAGGCCATGCGCTATTAACAGGCCATGCGCTCTAAACAGACAATGCGCTTTAAACAGCCTACGCGCAAAAATATGATACTTAGGGACAACGAATTGCTATAGTTTTTTTCGTGTAATCTAAAATGCGTAATGAACTGTTTTTTTTCATACTCAACAATTATTTTTTGCATTTTGATTTTGTCAGTTTTACTCTTACACGATTATTATTCGATATTTTTCAGATTATGATTAAGAAATTTAAACTCTAGGCTTTTTTATTAATAAAGTTTGTTACTTTCCCTGAATTTGATACCTCAACTGCTTTTCAAAACGTATGGCCAATACGTGATTTTTCGTAGATTTTTCCCACTATTTCGTGCGCTTGTTTTTTCTCTGTTGACGGCAAAATATCCTCGTCCTTTTTTGATTTTTATATTTTTGTGTTTTCGAGTATACGTGTATATATTTTTTGTGAAAAATGATTCAACTGTTTTTAACGATCGTTTTTAGTACCCGGGGTTTTTGGAGAAATCTGATAAAAATTTTCATTGTAGGATTGTTTCCTTTACGCCCTTAACCGAAAAATTTCTACTTGGTTCTCGGGACTTGGGATTTTTCTCACACGTTTTCCCTTACCAGATTTCTCGTGATTCCAAAATTTCGAACTTTTGGAATCGACTCTTCCGATTTCATTTTTCGTGCCTTTTTCGTCTTTTTTCCGTTTTGTGTAATTTAGCCTTCCTTTGGCGTAAACATGTATAATTTTCTATAGTTAGAGAAGTATGAAGGTTATCAAATACAGGGTTGTCAAATAGTGCAAACAAGGAACGTTTCTAGCGTTTTTTCCGTTTTTTTTTTCCAATTTTAAGCCCTTTTGTGGTATTATTTTACGCTTTCACAAATTTCTTTATCTGTATTTTACGGTTTTAATTCTCGTTTCGGATTCTCTCGTTTTTTTCGAAATTTATTCTTCATCATAATTATAATAATTAATATATTTTATGCGCATTCCTTAGGAAAACTGAAAACAAAATAACCGACTTAACGTTTTCGATGAGATTTATATTACTTTTTTCCCGAATTTTGGTTTTTATTGCCGCTTTTTTCTTTTTTTTCAAAACATTTTGTTTTATAATTGGCGCGTTTTTGGTAGAGCGTGTCGGTTTTTTTTTGGATCGTGTTAACTTTTTTTTTTCGAAAAATTTACCCATTTGTCATTTTATGCCCTTATGTTTTTACAAAAATGCAGAAAAATAAATAGTTAAGACTCAAGTAACTAACGTATGTTTAACTAGAAAATTTGGCGTCAGTGAAATCATCGATTAGTAAATAATTAATGGTTGATGAGAAGACAAATATTTTTTCGCGTATTTCGAAAAAGTTATTTTCTAATGTAACTATTGTTGTTAAATTCTACGTTATTCGAATTACTGATTAGAACAAATATACGTTTTTTTTTTCCTTTTTTTTTGTGGCTTTCTTTTTAATAGTTGAGAGATAAGTCCCTTATTTATGTCCCTTATTTATGTATTTCTTATAATTCATTAAAACTGTATGTTTTTTTTTGCGAAAATTTCTTCGGAATCAACATAAAAAGTGTATCATAATTTTAGTCTAAATTTCTGTTTTAAGGTCATTCAAAATATGCCAATTAAGACCAATTAAATCACTTTGCTTTAAAGGTCAAAATAACCAAGGTACTATATCTGTACTTTGGTTACTTCACTATCCCTGTGATTTCAGGGACCTGATAACCAAATACTGAGTTAACAGTATTTTGTCTGAATAATAGCGCGGGGTAATCGCATCCCGTAGCAGCATATCGAAAGGATCGTCCCGTTTTGGGATCGACAAATGTAATTGCCTCATAAATAAGGTCAACGATGGTCCATAAGGTCGTCGATGGATCATTGTTTAAATTAATGACATTTAACCAAAACTTAATTTTGGCAGATAAGCATAGTTTTGAACGTATGCGGTTTGCGCAGCAATTAAAGCTGCGTTGAAAAAGACAAAAACTCTTATTTTGTCCAGTACTTAAACCTGTCCAATACTTTAACCTATTTTCAATTGGAATTGTGTTCCCATCGGTGCGTTTAACACTTCAGTCACCATTGCAAAGGCATCAGAAAAGGAAGAGAGATGTATTGGGGTTGTGTTGTAGTCAGCTTTATTGTTTGTCGTACAGTAGGGATCCCATTTGGAGACCCCAACATAAACTGTGTACTAGTGTGTGTCGATGTGTCAAAGTAAGTGTGTATATTAATGTGTATATTAATCTGTGTCTGAATCTCTGTGTCGTCCGAATTATATACGCGGTGGCGCAGTGCACAGCAAATAAACAACTGTGACACTGCTTGTCTATTAACCCTTAAGTGACCACACGGATCTTTGGTCCGATACGGTCCTACACTAGATCTTACTCAAAAATATTCTATAAAACTTAACTCAATTNAAACGCCAAAAAATTAAAAAATTACGTAACTCAAAAGTATTGTGAAATACGCGTTTTTTTTGTACAAATTGTAACATAACGGAAAATAGTGATTACGCAACTCAAAAGTATTGCGAAATACGCGTTTTTTTTGTACAAATTGTAACATAACGGAAAATAGTGATTACGCAACTCAAAAGTATTGCGAAATACGCGTTTTTTTTTGTACAAATTGTAACATAACGGAAAATAGTGATTACGCAACTCAAAAGTATTGCGAAATACGCGTTTTTGTACAAATTGTAACATAACGGCGTAGTGCGTATGCAAAAACGCCAGAACAATTTTTGCTTACAAATTATAACATAACGGGATGAACGAGAAAAATTGTAACATAACGGGGTGAAACCTAACGGCGCACCTGGTGTAGATATCTTTATATGTTAAGCCCTATATCAGTTCACAGCCTATATCAGTTCACAGCTATCACGGTACCGCGTTTTTTGGAGAATTCTCAAAAAACCGTTCTTGAATAAATTTACATAGAATAATATTTTCTCGCGCTATAAGTTATAGGCTATAACTTATATTTTACTGATCAGAAGGGGCGTGGCTGAACTTTGAAAAATAAGTAGTCCGATTGGTATGGACCGCCGCGGCGTAACATACAATGAATTACTCGCCGATTTCACTCAATTTTTTACATGAAAGTTTTTATTGTAGATAAAAACACCAAATACTAAACAAGAACATTCACTCCATTAAAGTGACGATTATTATTAAAAAAGTTCAATCTACCGGTTTAGTCTCATGAAAATCGGCTGCGCGTTTCTAGAATAGTGCAATTTTCTTCTCTTTTTCCTGCAATGGGGTGCCCCTATTGGCCAATATCATCTTAAAGTATGCAAACACGGTATTCTAGAAACGCGCATCCGATTTTCATGAGACTAAACCAGTAGAAAAACTCATAACAGCTTTAAAACAGTGTTGGAAACGTTGGGCGTTGAGTTGCGTTGGCCTTGGGATAATTTTCTCCCCAACGCGTTGAGAGCGTTGGGACAATTTTTCGCCGAACGTGTTGGGGCCGTTGGGCGTTGGGGCAAGTTTTCGCCCAACGCGTTGGGAAAAAATCGGCCGTTGGCCAACATTCGCAACACTGCTTCAAAGTCCTTAAAGTCCTACTTTATACAATAAACTTGACACAATTGGAATAAAATATAGTTTCAGATTTTTAAAATAAAGCATACGGCAAGTTGCTCCGAGCATTCCCCGACTTCGGGTCATTTTTTCATTGATCTGACAGTTATTGAAACTTTTAACATTTTGGATACTCTGGTATTTTTGGTATTGTCAATGTTAGGTTATGTACTGAATATTGGCCAATACCCCCGCGATTATTAACAGCCTCTAACCGTAGTATTTGTTGAATCCGAACGATATTATGATTTGTTAGTGAGATGTCGTTTTGTTTTTCTGATTGTTCATTAAAATTCTTTGAGAAAGTGTCTTATCGTATTTACTGATTGCTTGATTAGAATTGCGTCCATTTACGAATTTGATTAAAAATTCAAAAATTCTCCTCACATAACGAAAAAGACAGTTCCCCTTCTGAGAAAAAAAAACTCCAACCAAAGTGTAAGACGAAATCTCTTATTAGGCAATTTAGTCGTTATATTAAAAAAATTCAGAATATTGTTCGATTTCATCCAAAGTTGGCGTTATGATCAGAGATTGTTCCCGTTTTGTTCTGTCGCAGAACCAGGGATGTAAAAAATGTGTGATTTGGGGGAAAAATCTAACACAAAATCACAGAAATTATCGAAATCACAAACGTTTCAATCACAATCACGCGAAAATCACGCTGTGATGGGCAAAAACAAGACTAAAATAACAAAAATGTGAATTTGGTGAGATTGTCTAATCATAAACATGCAAAAGTCACATAATCACAAGAACGTGATGTTGGTGTGATTGTCCAATCACAATCATGCAAAAATCACAAAATCACCAAAATCATTGATTATTAAAAAGATTAAGAAAAACTCATTTTGTGATGACAAAAAAAAATCACAGTAATCACAAAAAAATCACAAAATCAAAAATCGAAAAGAAAACAAATCACACTCACAAAAGTCGAAAAAAATTTCAATCACAGTGTCGCAAAAATCACAACTGTGATTGTGAGTGTGATTTTGTGATTGACATTTCCATCCGTGCGCAGAACGGAACTTTTACATCTCTGGTTATCACCCACAGCGAAAAAATTTTATCAGCTTGTGGGCGAAAAAAAGGGGGTGATGATTCATTATGTAGTGTTTTGAAAGGCGCGTGTTCGAAACGAATAGTGATAGTTTTTTTTTCATCGGTTTCGTTGATGATCTACCTTGCGGCCACTCCACCTTAATTATTCATGACTTTCAATCTGATTCGACTAAAAGATTAATCATTAACAATTTTTCAGGCATAAAATTATAAATTTAGATTCTTGTTTCTTATCAATAAGCAAAAACGGCCTCATCCGCAGTAAAACAAAAAAAGTGTCGTCGTCGGTGATGCAGAATGAGACAGAGATTTCCGACAGTTCAAATTCGATACCAAATGAAGCCGTCATCGATACAGGTTCCTCTTTTAGTCTCACCGATTTGATTGAGAGAATGAAAACGGCCATTGCGACAAAGGTAGAGCAGACTGGTTAAAGGTGGTCACGGGGGTGGTCACTTAGGGTGGTCACTAATGAAATCGAAAATCGTACGTAAAATAATTCATTATCAAGCGAATTACAGGGCGTACGTCAGGCCGCCTGACATATGGAATCTTAACAGCGCACCCGTCTGGGCATTTTTCTCTATAGTTTCTAAATTGTTCTGGGTATTCTGGATGGGTCTTTTTTCTTCAATCTATAGGCTCATTGCGTATCATTTCATGTTTTATTTAACGGTAATGAACATGCGGTTACCGGTTTCAGTACATTTATACCGGTTATTCAAGAAAAATTGACCGTGTCTAATAATTCCAACAAATAAATAAGCGCCACCCCATATCGTATTGATTACGATACCCGTTTATTCTCATGAAAATCGGCTTAGCGTTCCGGTTAGTATTCTGTGTCGGCATATCTTAAAATGATATGAAGACCAAAAAATGTAAAGTCAATAGTTAAAACGTTCATTATTTTTTAAGTTTCGTATAATTCTTCACGTAGAGGCGCATTTATAAAGAGGGGCTCCCAGTTCAAAATAAAAATGGAAAATTTGGTCTTTTTACCGGGTCAAAAATATGCCGACACGGAATACTAGAAACGGTCAGCCGGTTTTCATGAGAGTAAACCGATAGTCAATACGTGAACGCGGCTGTTAAAAATTATATAGATACACCACTTATCTGCTTAAAGTAACACTTTTCGCTTAAAGTAACAGTTTTTTTCACATTTTAGCATTTTAAGCAAGTAGGTAGTGTAATTGTTAAATCATTTTTTATTAGGAGAAGTTTAGATGAAATTCGTTAGTAATGCTTTATATCTAAAAAAACATTTCTATATTTTTGATGCTCAAATCATGTCGTGTTAATTCATATTTTACATTTAATTGTAGATTTGGTAGAAAATCTGTTACCGGCAAGTTGTGTAGCTCGTCAAGCTATGTGGATAAGATTAACAAAAACTCGATTTGGACCACAAGGGCTCGTTAGAGAGTTGTTTGAGAGTAGTTTGAGAGTAGTTTGAGAGTAGTTTGAGAGTAGTTTGAGAATTTGTATTTATCAAATCGACGTAGTTTGGCACGGGTACAACTTGACTGTGCATTTTTTTGCAAATCTAGCAGTTTAAAACGGATATAAATCACCAACCGCCCAAAGTAACACTAATTAAGTTGAAGTTTTTATCAAGTAGTTGTCAATTTTTTCTGGATTTCATATTTATACCTCGATATCTTATTCCGATGTGAAGTATTATCATAAGGATTTTTCTGTTAAAGTAATAAGAAAAGTATCTATTACGTAATATTTTAAAATTGCGTAATTTACAAGACCGATTCCGGTCGAAGTAACCAAAAAATTTTTACTTATTATTACTTATTTTTACTTAAAGTAAAAACGTTTTTTTCGATTTTGATATAAACTTAAGCAGATAGGTGGTGTATACAACAGTGATAACATTTGTGAACATTACTTTCTGAGTCCCTTCCATGTTAAGTCATTTGTCATTTGCGCATTTTTTGTGTTCCAGCAACATAGTATCCGATTAATAATCCACATAAAGGAAACCTCGTGTTTTGTATTTAGTCAAGTTCTTTTTTTAGGAAAAAGGCCAAATGATAGTAAATTCGAAATCGTTTTCTGTGGGTTAATGACTTTATTCATTATCATTATGATGGTCATATTAGTTACGTTTGGTCAAAGGAAAAAGATTCAAGAGGCCGAAGACGACGATGAAGAAGAAACACTCGCCACGCATGTTTGAGAAAAACGCGCGCGAAATTTAAATTTAAAAATAAATCTTTCTCACCTATTTGCCATTAGCTAATTGAATAAAAACGAAAAACACGGTTTTACTGCATATAAAGTATTATTTTGATATCGTCACGTTTACCCAAAGTCTAAAAGGCAAAGCAGGTTTTAGGCGAATGCCGAAAAGGGCGAAACGAATAATGGCTAAAAATCATAAAGTTTTCATTTTTGACAAAAAAAAATCTGCTACAGTAGTGCTACTGTCAGTGCTACTGTCAGTGCTACAGCTAGTGCTACTGTCAGGTGTTTGCTTTTTCCGGTTTTGCTATTTACAGGTTTCCTTTTTTTGACTCTTTGTGATTGGTTGTTACCGTGTGAGTAAGTGAGTGTGATTTGAGTCACTTGTGATTTTGTGAATATAAGTAAAATCTTATTTCAAAAAATCACATTTTTCCGCTCTTTTCACGGGAATTCGCCCCTTGCGCGTTAATTAAAATTAACTCTCGTGCGCCGGATTTAACTCCTTTATATTTCAAAATTCTTAAGTTCGATGCTAAATAACTATTATTTTTCAAATTTTTTTAATTTTTTTCCGTTACGAGGTCTTTTTTGTTTGTGACTAAGACCAAGAAAAAATTATGTTATTTTACGCTTTTTTGGGATGCTTGGCCCCTCCCATTTTTTGATATGGGACATATGATATGGCACTTTGAAAATTTATTTAAGTTTCTTATGGTTTCTTATGATTTTTCTTAACTAAAGACCGTATATCAAACACCCTATATAATTTTATACGGTATTGACCAAAATAAAACTGGGGCTTCAACCAAATGCCTTTGTGGTTGAATTTGAAATTTGATGAAAAAAATCTTCACGGGGCTAGTATAGGTGTCCGAAGTTAAACAGTTTAATAAATAATTCCAGCTTGGATTTGATTTTAACATTTAATGTCAAAGGTTCGTGTCAGTCCATTTGGGGGTCATTTTTATTGCGTTAATATCAAAGCAGGGATGGTAAGTATCGTTCGTTTGGGGTTGATCAAGTTTAAATATTCAATTCATTTCAGACCAAACGTTTTGTTCATTTTGAATATTAAAGCCCATATAATACAGTAAATTTTTTGGTAAATTATACGGTATGAGTCATACTGTATGGGGTAAAATAACGTGTTTCTCGCTTTCTCAAACTTTGTATTCTTAAAAGCTTTAAATCAAGAAAAGCGCGTTATTAAACATCAGAGAAATTACCGAGCAATTCTTTACAACAAGAGATCACAATATGTACTAAAAAAAATGCGGACTTTTGAGTGATTTTTTTCAAATCGAACTAAACGCAAAAATTAAGGAATTGTCATTCCACCTAAAAAAAACGCGAACTTTAGAGGATGGACGGTACTTAATGTGTGAGTTATAGAAAGTTTTATTATTTTCTGTGCATAAAAGCCTGAAAAGTTTCAAGCCGCCAAAATTTTGCCACTTCCGAGCAATGCCACTGCTCCTTGATAAAAATTTTTTAGCGTATTACACTTTTGTTCAAAAACAAAAAAAAAAACGATTTAGACAATGCCCTTTTCTGGTAGCTACTTGTGCAGAATCTGGAAGTTGAGCAATGTCAAATTTTGGTAGGGCATTCCAAAAAATCTTTGCCCAAGTTTCACCTTTTTCACAAGTTTCTAATTTGACTCGAGTTTCCCCTCTTTGTTGAAGCTCCAGATTATGCCCCAATGCCCCAACGCAAATTTACAACACTGTGCCCAAGTGCCTCCTCACTTGAGCCAAATTTGGAACTCGGGACATATTTGGAACTCGAGCAAAAAAACCTATCTTACCGGAAATTGGCTCAAGTGAAATCATTTAATTCATTGATTAATTAAATTTAATAATATTTATTATCATCGTTAATTAGATTAATCAATATAAATTACACCAGATGACTCGTTATAGGGCTACTAAAATGATTTTTAAGTAGCCCTATAACTCTTTTTTAGCCCTATAACGAGTAGCCCTATAACTTATAGGCTATAACGAATCATCTGGTGTAATAAATTTTTGTGTTTAACCCCTAAAACATATGTCGGAATATTATCTCACCAGGCCTTTTAATAGGAGTTTTTCTGTTAGGTTTTATTACAGTCCTCGTACAGTCCTCCCAAAATGTTTTCAAAAAAAATGGGACGTTTCGGGACGAATGGGACGTTTCGGGACGATCAGGCCTTTTTAACGTTAAAAACCTTTATTAGTACAATTTGTTACTATTTAGGTGTTTAAAATGGCTTTCTTCTATTGGCCTTNAAATTATTACGATTTAGTTTTTCATGGAAACAAATGTCAATATTTTTGAAAAAATAATAATGGGACGCCCAAAAACTCCTCTTTTTCTTTTTCGTTTTTTTCTCTCAACTGCCTGAGGGAGAATCGTGCTAGTTAAATTGGAGTTTACCGGGACGTTTCGGGTACATTGAAAAAATTAAAAAAAATTGGGACGTTTCGGGACGAATGGGACGTTTCGGGTACGGACGTTTCGGGTACGAGGACTGTATATGTCACAACTTTGAGTTATTAACAATTTCATAAATTGGCTGTCCAATGAAAGCTCGATATTTTGTTTGAGATTATTTTGTGCAAAAATTATTCTTGCCGCATCAAACCTTGTTCAATAATAAAAAGTACTTCAGTACACTCCGGTTCTTTTCATACATATCGAATGAAGTAGAAGTAGATAAGTATTTGATTGGCTATCAAATCCTGAGTGATATTGTTTAAGGATCCAAACATTAAGGACCTTTCAAACTCGTGGATGATTTCTGGACCTCAACCTCGAACTTTGCTTTAATTTGACCTTTACACGTTTTTCGGAATCGGGTCAATTTATTCTCTGTTGTCTCGAGCAGGGCTCGGGCTGATACACAATAAAGTACTTCATTTTGTAAGAATATTGTACCTTATAACCACATCTACTTATTTGGTTTTCTGCAAAAAATGGTTGAATTTATATGAAATTTATATTGAATTTATATTTTGGTCAAAAAGGAAAACCAAGCACAGTTAGGCTCGATTTTCTCAGCCCGAGAGGACAGCCTCATTTTTCTGACTAATGCAGACCGCTGGTCTCGAATTAATTTTCCTGACCCGAGCAAAAATCAATTACAATCCCTGTCATATTATTATGTCACTCGTAGGCACCGCTAAAGAACGGGGTCTCTGCGAGTTACGTTTTTTCGTGAAAATTGTAGGAAAAACACAAATGGCAGCAATTTGGTTTGAGTAAGTATTTCTGGGGAAATTTTCTGCATTTTTTGTTGTTGTTATGTCTCCAAAGGAGAATTTTTGTTTTTTTGCAAGTTGTATTTTTTGCACTTTTTGCAAACAAAAATTTTTTTGTTGCTTTTTTGGGGCGAGATAGCATCTCGTCAATTGCCGATTTTGTAACTACAGTCCTCGTACCGAAACCAAGGAAGAATTACCGAGACGCGTAAATCGTAGTTCTCGGGTCCCAAAAAATTCTCTGATAATACTCGAAAAATATAGGATTTATTGAAACACAATTGAAACTTTATTATCACAAATAATCTTTAACAGTCATGCGCATCGAGTTTACTATAACAGTCGTGCGCATCTGGGGTAGCTAGCTACCCAATTTGCTCTAGCGCGCCAAATAATGAACGGATTTTTTTTATTTTGATTTTATTTTGAAGCCTTGTTCTTCTTCTCTTACTGGTGTCATTTTCAACCTTAACCCTCGTCTTTTACGGACCCAAACGTAAAAATAATTTTCTTAAAAAAAATATGTTTCTCCCATATAAAAAAGTACAAAAAATTTTTTGATTTCAAATCCGTTGTTCGTTTTTTATTATCACACGCCGCGCCGTTCTCTTTTTATTTAGAAATAAAGTGAAAATGGGTAGCTAGCTACCCAATATGCGCATGACTGTTAAGTTATACAGACTCGTAGACTTAGAGCTTGCTCAGACTTAGAACACAGTAATGGAAATTGTATTTTTTATTGAACTCAAGCAAACACAAAAATACTTCACAGTCGCAGCGCCTTTTTCTTTACAGCCTTTTTATTGACAAAAATCCCGTTTCTTGACAAATTTGGGCCCGATGAGTCATGATGACGCGTGCAAGTGGCCTATTTCTGCCCCTAATCGAAAAAAAGTTGTCATATCTTGACAGATTTCGGGCCTAATGAGTCATGCGAAAGTGTCAAGAAAAAGGCGATACGACTGTACAATATAAGACATATAAGTATGCTTAATTATCAGGCATTCAGTTATAATGTAAGTTGGCCCGCAGTTAACAGACACCCAGCGCAGTTATCAGGCACCCTACGCCGTTAACAGGCAGTGTTTGTGTCGCGCAACCTGCATGATAACTGCGCACCCGGTGTATGATGTTAAAACAGAGTACAAAAATTAAACATCAACTATGATTTCCATCGTCTCATCAGTGCTTTGAATAAACCACTGTACGCTTCTCCGCCCATTTTTGGACTAAAGTGTCCAGGTCCCGAATGCTTTTTCTGACAATTGTTGTTTCTTTTTAACTCAAACATGATTTGCTGTCCACAACGACGTCCCATATGACGGTAAACATTATTGCCAAGACGATTGTACCCCAACAGGTCACACATAACCATGGACAGTAGATAACTAAATGGTAGAAAATTCATTTCGAGCTTGCCTTTGATATGATTAAACCAAATTTCGTTTTTCGTTTTAAGCACATTTTATTACGTTTTTTCTCGTAATATTTAAGTGGTTTAATTAATATCTAACGCAATGTAATACTTAATGGTTTGGAACCATTTTTTCGACATTTCAATTTTATAGACTATACTGTATATATGATTGTATGAAAAAGTATTTAATAAATGACGATTATAGTATTGTTATATATCCAAATTAGCGCAATTGAAAATGAGAAAATGTACGAATTATCAATGTACAAACTTTCAGTATCTTAATACGATATATGAAATAAACTCGTGATTATACAAGTAACGTAAGCTTACTTTTAAATGCATCTCGTTTTATCTCAATTGATATAACTGCCAAAATTTACTTTTATTTACTTTATTTTATTAATAACAGCAATAAGATTAATTTAATTAACAAACAATCACATAATGAGAACATCGGTTAATTATCGCATACAGTCAGGGGTCTCTCGATGTGCACTCTCTCGATGTGCATTTTTTCACGAAAATTTGTAAATATCTCTCGATGTGCACCTTTTTTCAGACCATTTTTTTGCAAATAATCCTCTCGATGTTCATTTTTTTGTATTTTTTTTTGCGCACAAAGAGTTTCCAAGTATACATATTTAATTCTTTTGTGTTACTATTGCGAAATTATTAATTAAAATATAAATACTTTTAAAATTTTTCAACCAAACCTATAAACTCTTTCAAAAATAACCCACATTGTTCAGTTCGCTGGTGTACTACCGCGAAACACAATTTGATAAACTACCACGAACTGACTATCGTGAAGAGACCCGTTCAACCCCAACCAAAATAGTCAGACGCTTGTCCGACTACTATTAAATAGACGTATGTTGTTGTTGTTTGTTAAATAGCAAAATTACGACAAAAAAAATTAACCCCGTACGTCGTCCGGTTAACCGTTTGCGAACCCGGTTAACTGCTGTGTTTTTGTGGTCAAATCGACCAAAAAGTGTCCAAGGGTGGTCAGGCAGCTTCCGAAAGTATGCACATTCGATTCAGTACCATAGATTTGCTTATCGTGCAAATTACGAAGTCATGAGAGAAGAGGAAATAAAAGTCGGACAAGCGTCCGATATTTCTTGTTTGCTATTTCTGGTTGGGGGTTAACCACGCTTATATTATTTTTTTGCTCATACACCGTTTCGTTCATCACTTTTTTACCTGAATAGTGATTAAGATACAGTCCTTACTCTTAATATGGACGCTTTTAAAATGACGTCCGTATTGAAGTGAATTGTCATAAAGTGTTCATTTGGTTTTCAGTGCGTCCGTAATAAGAGTAAGAACTCTAATTGTTATTTGTGTCGCAAATTTAACACCAGTCTGCGTTCGCAAATAAAAATCAAGAGTGAAATGAAGCTGATATAACATTTTATTACTGTTATAATTATATACAGAAGTGATATAGGTACATATGTTTTAATATAAACAAGCTAATACAGTCTATTGCCGCAACGAAATATAATATTCCTTTATCTCATTGGGTTATTCATAGCTATGTATCATAAGGTCGACTCCATGTCCCTAAAATGCCCATAAATTTATAGCGTAATACGACAAGCCTATTGCAACTGAAGAAATGCTTATCAATCAATTGGCTCTTATTTTTGTGCATTTTAGCAACAGTAAGTCTTCGGTTAGGGACGTCACGAACTGGCCGTACCATGTTTAGCGCGATATTCCAAATATGCATCTGGGCGTACCGTTAAAAACTCGAGAGTACCTCCGAGTTGCACAATCGGTTGTATTTTTCGCTCAAAAATAAAATGGAAAATCGGGACGGTTAGTTAAGGACGTGTCCATTATCTGTTAGGATAAAGTTTTTTTTATCGACCTCCAGTCATGCGGTCGGCCACCGCTTTTGTCTTCGTGCACTTGTTCTGAAATCGGACGCGTCGGGTTTGTCCAAATGAGCAGTTTTCGACCGTATATTCCATATAGATAAAAACACTGGAACTCAGTGTCTCAATGTCGGTAAAATTAAAAGAACAATCACTTCCCATTATATCCTTAAAAAATAACCAAATTGAGGGTTAGCCCGTTTAGGAAAATTACAAACCGATGGAATGTCGCCATGTTGTAGGCAGCTATGGCCCTTTTGTATTTGCGCCACATGTCGATTGAAAAATGATTTAAAGCTTTTAGTCCAGCGTCTAAAGTTATGTTAGTAAATGTTAAAACGACCCGTTACCCCATCGGTCCGTTTTTGAGACAATTCGGACACTTGAGGCTTTCCGTGGGATCATATTTTTGTTTGTATATCACATGAGTTTTTGCCTTAAATTGCCCTATATTAACAGACCAGTAAGATGACAAATCGAAAAATTCTCAATAAAAAGAATATCACAACAACTAGAACAAATTTTGGCACTTTATCAATCGTCTCAACTTAGACTGTTTCATTATTTAAAAAAACCTCCTGTATATTGTGAGTAATTATTGTGAGTAATTATTGTGAGTAATTATTGTGAGTAATTATTGTGAGTAATTATTGAGAAATTTGTGGTACGAGAAGTAAATTCATAAAATAACTAGATTCACCAAGTTAGACAGTATTATCAGACGGCTTATTTAAAATTAAATACAGTCAGGAGGCTTATTTAAAATTAAATACAGTCAGGAGTCTCTCGATGTGCATTTTCGATTTCCGAAAAACGTGCACATCGAGAGGAACATGCACATCGAGAGAGATGCACATCGAGAGAGATGCACATCGAGAAATACATGCACAACGAGAGAGACATGCACATCAAAGAGTGCACATCGAGAGACCTCTGACTGTATCGAAAATATTTCATACTTTTAGAGGTCATATTTTAAGAGCAACCGATTTGTGCCCAATTTTCTCAATCTTTTCAATATACATACTTAATATACTGTTAGAACTGACAATTTGCCGATTAACTGTGCTGGTGCGGTAAATTAGCCGACAGATTAACTCGAGAAACGTCGGTTAACTGTTCTGGGCCTGTACAGGGCTTATTTATCTACTTGTTAATACCTCAGATGTCAATAAATTCAGTTCTTTAGTCTTCGATGAATTAAACATTTTTTGTTCATTTCGCGGAAAAATAAAAAATATTAGAACAATACAACCAATAGGCCATTGGCCATTATGGCTTATTCAAGGTTATAAAAAAGAATAATTTAAGAAGTCATTATTAGAGGCCAATGATCGAAAATAATATATTTCAGCGCCAAATGCTTTATTTAGCCCTTTCTTCATAAAATAACAAAATTAATTAAGTAGCGATTCTCATTTTTTGAAGCAAAACTCACGCTTGTCGTCGATCAGCAGACGCTTGAGTCGCAGCTGCATTGCCTCCTACTTTTTTGTACCAAGATTGGTCACCAAAAAGAGCGTCAATTCCGGCATCGAAGTTTCGTTGAATTTTGTTGATACCACAGAAATTCGTAGAGCCAGTTTCTTCTGTTGTTGTGGTTACTATATCAGTGGTAGTGGTCGTTGTTGTGGTTGTGGTTGTAGATTGAGTTGTGGTGGTTGGTTGTGTAGTTGTTGTCGATTGTGTGGCTGAAGTACTTTGAGTGGTTGATTTTGTTGTCGTAGTTGTTCTAGTTGTTNTTGTAGTGGTTGTTGTAGTGGTTGTTGATGTTGTACCTGTTGTTGCAGATGTTGTGGTAGATTTTGTAGTAGCAGTTGTACTTGATGTACTAGTGGTTGCTGTCGTGGTAGTTGTAGTGGTAGTTGTGGTAGTTGTAGTGGTAGTTGTAGTTGTGGTAGTTGTAGTTGTGGTAGTTGTAGTTGTTGTCGTAGTTGTTGTTGTGGTAGTAGTGGTAGTGGTGGTTGTTGTAGTGGTAGTAGTTGTAGTGGTAGTAGTTGTAGCCGTAGTTGTTGTAGTGGTAGTAGTGGTTGTTGTGGTTGTCGTTGTTGTGGTAGTGGCTGTGGATGTTGTAGCTGCATTTAATACCCCATCAACCTTACAAGTAACTGATCTTCCCGAATTCCATGTCGCATCAGTTGGACACTGTACGTCAGTCTCGGCACGATCAAAGAAGTTAACTTGTCCCACTGTCCATCCAAGTGTATCCCAAAGCCATGAGTTTGCCCAGCCCACCCACTTGACCACTTGATCGTCGGTCGGACATTTGTAACCGTCTTTTCCGTCGAACTCTTGCTCATAGACGCATTCCTCTCCGTCAATTACAATAATGCTACAGCATCCTAGAGGGGTCGTCTCACCGGCCATTTTACAGGCGGCAAGTGTGCCCTCGTCAGCGCCGCCGGCACAATCTTGAACATTGTCACAGAGTCGATCTTCAAACACTTCGAAAGTGTTTCCCATTACGTCTGGTTCGGTACATGTAAGGGTGGATTTGAATTCAAAACCGGAAATATCACGGCAATAATGCCATTGGACTTGGAGCGCGTCGGTAGTTGTCATCGTGCCGTGATTATTCCAGGTCGAGCCGTCGCTAACTGCCGACATTGCCGGGTTGCCGCCGCAAAAAGAGCAATATGTCATAACCGAACCAAGCTGGCAGCAGGCTGTACAAACTGGCCATGTATTAAACTGCGTTTCCGTTTTTATTGTCCACTTGCGCTCCTGACAGTGCCATATAACAGTTGTATTTGGAACTAAAGTGTCAAGCCGTGTCTAATAATTTCAACAAGTCAGTTCAACCAAAATGATGGGTTGACGTATATACATTTATAAGAGAATTTTGCAAAGGATATGAGGTATAAAAGTATCAAAACTGGTAACCGACTGTAAATTTTTTGTTAATCGGAAATTGATTTTCACATAAAAAACCGGGATACCATGTCACTAATATCAACCGAATACAAAAACCCGATCCAGGATTACTCTTACCGATTTTCAGGTATTAGCGAAATACATGAATATACTGCCATATGGTATTGTGGAGAGCGCAGGTGTATAAATTGTTGATTGTTCAAGCCTTTAAGTATAGGTAGGGCCTATAATATTAGGGGAAGACCAGGAAATGGGTGCGAATCAAAGGAACTAGATGAGAATTTTATAATTCGGGTTCAGGACAACTCTGAACTTGTTATTATTATGTGACCATCTATAAATTTGTGTCACGCCACATATATTGCTAGAGAGCAATTTAGCTTTTCCAATGTATAAACTTTGTATCTTTAACATTTAGGGAAGGAATCGATTTATATTTTTTTTTTTTGAATTTTTTTTTTCACTGTTGATTAGCGTAAAGTTATCGTTTATATTTATAAATTTAATTATAATTTATATAACTATTGTAAAAGGGGAGTAAAAATTATTAATTTATATTTAAGTGGTAAATTATCGTATTATTTTATAGATTTAACATTACACCTCCTCACCAGTTATCTTAACACCACTTATCTTAATAAAGTCCGATTATGTATCACGAAACGTATCGCGATTTCCAATTGTTTTACCAAACGCTCTACCCAATTATATTAACAAAATGCCATTATCGTAACACTTTGTGAGCAAAACAGTTTATAAGATAACTGGTAAGGTGGTGTATTAGAACTATAAATATCCTCATTTTATTGAACATCATCAGAGATGGCCACATTTGTCCTTCTAAAGCAAATTTTTTCCCTAAATCTCGATTTGCAAATTGTATTTGCGCTATCTCCCGATATAGTAACGTGGCGAGCAAAAAACAATTACGAGATATAGAATAATAATAAAAAATTGTTCCACTTTTCCATTAAACTTTTCCATAAAGTCTGAAAAATCAATCTCGCTTTTGTGACTGAAACATTTTCACAAAACTGAATTGAATGAATTTGTTTTAGCTTGAAGGTAAAATTTTCAAATAAGTTTGGATAGCCTAGCTCAAATGGATGACCAGAGTCAATCCAAGAATCGTCGCTCAACTTGGTGAATTGATCTTCCCAACCATCATCTAGGGTGTCGGTGTGTATATGAATGTAATCATCGCGGTCAGGTCGCTGATGTTCATGATAAAATCCAAGTGCATGCATCACCTCGTGCTGAACGGTCGGTGCCGAGTTACCGGCGCATCCGGCGGAGTCGAGTGAAATGATTTGCCATTGTTCAGGCGCGCCAAGGTCTTCAATGCTTCCCAGGCCGCCCGTATAGCCCGGGGCTAGGCCCAGCGCAGACCAACAGCCCCCACCCGTTATATCCGCCCAGGTGAAAAGGATGCCGTTTGTCCACAGGCTAGTTGCCACTTGATTGGCCGGCACCTTTACCGTCTCCATACAACCTAAATCTGTATTCATAGCGGTCATAGCGGCGGTAATATCGTCCTCAAACGCAAGGGCGCTCGGGTGAAAAGAGTATGGGATGGCAATTTTCCCCCCTGGGGTAGTCTCGTGCCATTTGGTAGCCATCGTGATACCCCGCATATTTCTCTTCCCTTCCATAAGAACGGCTTCTTTCCAGCCCGTTATATCCACGCCGGCGGCAGCCAGCTCATCCAAGGTTTTTCTCGTGTAATGAACCTCATCACGGAATAATTCCACCGAGTTTTCTATTTTCCACTTCTCGACATTCTTTTTCGAATTCTTTTTGCCGCCTTTTGCTTCCAACACCGCAAAAAGCGTAAATAATTTACAAATTTTCATGTTTTTTTATTATACAAAAAATCTAAAAAAAAATACTATATAGAAATTATTTTTATTATTGACAGTTTTCTTCTTATAGTAAATTAGATGATGGACGAGTGTAGAAGGTATAGTATTTATACGCGTCAAAAGGAAAATAAAAGCGCGGCGTTGGGGGAGCTGTGGTGCAAAACGCCGCATTTATGAGAGCGCTGTGGTGTTTTGGGGAAGACGGAAAGTTATGCATTTTATTACACATCCGACGAGTGTTTTGAGGTCAAGTCGACCAAACCCGATTACCTCTCATATGATTAAGGGTCAGCAAAGTAAAAAAAAATACCGTGAAATTCATAAAATTTGACGTGACGCAACAATAATCTGAAAGTGTGATAAAAACAATGATTGATTGTAGCCTACAAGTTTTAGGGTTCAGTTACTGGACAAGATGCGCCGTTAACAGGCCGCCAAAGATTTTCTGGCCGGTAAATGGGATGAACCGGGTTAAATTGGCCGGTTAACGGGTTTTGGCGGGTTAACTACTCGTAGTCGATAAATAAAGTTAAAAGTTTGGTCGAAAAGTGGCCGGTTTAACGTGTCGCCTGTAAAAGCCCATCGTATGTAGTATTACATACCGTATGTTACATACGGTATGTACAAAAAATGAATTGCAAAAATTAAAAAAAATTTCTTTGGATTACTATTATTATTTTTATTGGAGACTCATAAACGTAAGAATAACGACTCTGTATTACACAGTATTTTCTCTTTCTCTCTTTTTCGTAAAAACCTAAAAATTTTAAACTATTTGAATGATTTTCTCACCGTGTTGTGACTTTGAATTCGGCGATGATGTTTCTCGTCAAAAATTATGCAAATTCTGCTCATTAAGCGCTTAACGTCTATTGACCGCTGATTCCGAACGTCTGTCATATTTACGGTATGTTGCCAAAATCATCCCAGACCAACAGTATTAGTCCAACACAGGATCCTTTTTATTTTCTCTAGAACGTTAAAAAAAATTTTTGTGTGTGTGTGTTCGTTTCTAGAACCTGATTCTATCATTCACAGGGGATACATTATTAAAAATATTATCATAACTAGCGATAAGATAAATGGCGTAAACCAAAAGTTGTGTATACAAGTAGTCGTAATATTAGTGGTGTAAACATATTGTCAAATTGTTAACATAACGGGTTTTAATGAAAATGGCGAAAACATCAACGTGGAATTATCAACGTTAATACAAATACTGTTAACATATCGTAAAATTTTGAGTTTACTAAGTGGTCAGCTTTAATCTAAAAATTTTGTATAATAAAGGTATAAAATGTGCTTTACACCCCCTAGGCAGTTATCGGACATCCAGTTCATAGGGCCAACCTAGCTCGTGCTGTTATTCCGCAGGTCTATCATTGGATAACGACATTTTGGTATTGCGCAAATCCCCGCTTTTGCTGTTATCGGGCATCCTGTGTAGTTATCGGGCATATTTTTTCCGGGAAACTTATCCGATAACTGCGCAGGTGGTATATAATAATAATTACATGCCTTCATTGACAATCTGGATGACTTCTAAAAAAAGTTATCAACCACGCTATATTAAATCAACAGTGTTGTTAGTGGCATGTACACCACTTGCGCAGTTATGTTACCGAAGTATTTTCAAAAAACGGTAACATAACTGCGCAGGGCGTAGGCGGAAAGTAAAATTATGAAAATAATNATCGCAAGGGACTAAGGATTGTTAAAAAAATAGTCTACAGTCCCGGTGAAAATAAGAACAGGGAGTATTTTAATCCGTGAAAAATAACTGCGAAAATGAATAACGTTGAAAAGGTATCAAAATTTTGTACCTTTTACACGTTATACCAAATTGTAAGTTATCCCAAATGCGTTTTAGACCAATTGTACGTTATCCCATTTCAATGTTGTACCTTTTAAGAAAGTACCGCCTTCATTGACACTCTGGATGACTTCTAAAAAAGTTATCAACCACGCTATATTAAATCAACAGTGTTGTTAGTGGCATGTAATTCAGTTACAGACCGCCATGCTTACTTTAACAACATGCTTAAATATAAGGCTTTGCAAATCAATAATGATTGACAGACTTAAACATAATGTAAAATCGTTAACTTAAGCACTACGCCGATTATGTGTCCAAAAAAATAAGACTTTTTATCAAAAACTAATCATGGATTGCTTTGAATTAAGTCATGCTACCCGGTACCGGTATCAGCTACTGCTCGATACCGGGTATCAAAACTCGTTAACTCTCAGGAGGAAGGAGTTTTTGGGAACCCGTAGTGGAAAAATGTGTATAAATAAACACGCACTTATAAAATTCACAATTATTCGCAATAATTCAAGAAAACTGGTTAATCCAAGTTGTAGAGCTCGTCAAACTACGTCGATCTGACTATTCAGAAATTGATTTGGGACACCAGGGCCCCCTAGAGAGCTGTTTGAAATCTTCAACCTACGCAAAAAACACCGTCAATCGAATTTTCTCGAAAAGTTGAGGGGGGTCAGCAATACTCGTTTTGCCCTACGGGGCGTCCATATGCGTTTAATCGTCGAAANAACTGCGCAGTGTGTAGGCGGGTTTGCTAAAATGTATATGACCAAATTTCGCAAAAAAATGACGTAATATTACGAAAATATGACGAAATATTACAAATCGGTAACATAACTGCCGGTAACATAACTGCGCAAGTGGTGTAATTCAGTTACAGACCGCCATGCTTACTTTAACAACATGCTTAAATATAAGGCTTTGCAAATCAAACTCTCAGGAGGAAGGAGTTTTTGGGAACCCGTAGGGTATAAATGTGTGTAAATAAACACGCACTTAAAAAATTCACAATTATTTGCAATAATTCAAGAAAACTGGTTACTCCAAGTTGTAGAGCTTGTCAAACTACGTCGATCTGACTATTCAGAAATTGATTTGGGCCACCAGGGCCCCCTAGAGAGCTGTTTGAAATCTTCAACCTACGCAAAAAACACCGGCAATCGATTTTTCTCGAAAAGTTGAGGGGGGTCAGCAATACCCGTTTTGCCCTACGGGGCCTCCATATGCCTTAAATCGTCGAAAAAACAAGTTGCGTGTCTATTTACACGCACTTCCCCCTGGGAGTTAACACTATCCCACTTTTGGCAAATAATAATGAAAACCAAAGCACATTTCAACATCTCTGACTCCAATTATGAAATTTTAATTAATATATTCTAATTATAGTATAATTTGCCATAGGCGTCATCTACAAAATAAAATTAGGGTGGCATAATTCAAAAAAGATCCCACAGCGGATCCCAAGATCTTGTTTACCAATAACGAAACCGAAAGTAGCGACTAATGAACGTTTTAATTTGCGTTTCTAGACAGTTTATGTTTCAAATATTGATTCCTCGGGAGTGACTTAACCGTGGCCTAGATCTCGTAATAATCGCTCTGTAAAATAATAATAACATCAAAAGTATTTTTAATAAGACAGTTCAGTGTCAACATCAACAGAAGACACCCCTACAATGATTAGAAGTGCTGCAATTCAGCTGAAACCTGCTTGAATGACTCATTGTGTTTTCTTGAGTAACTTTCGCCTTATTTTTGGAAAATTGTAGCCTAAATTTTTTTGACTATACAAATTGCGCATTTTTGCGTTTAGACATTTGAAACATTCTAGAACGGCCCAATAGGAGCGGTTATGTTTCCGCACATACAAATTTCCGATAAATCGTCTACGCATTCCGCCGTTATGTTCCCGACCGTGCCTTTATGTTTTTCGAACAATTTGGTGGAAACATAAAGGCGCAGGTGGCGTCAAAAAAGTTTAATTTTCAAACCTCAACATTTATAGAATGTGTTGGCTAAATGATTATGGTCAGATCAATATTACCTAAAACCTTCTAATCACTTGAAGATTTAACTTTTTAAAATTTCTCGCTAAATCCACGCGGTGTCCCAATCCAATATGCATGAATGATAGTCATTTATATCTCATGCGTGAATTGGGACACCAAGTGGTCTTCCCTAACAAGAGACAAAAACATATGATACGCGCCACGTACACACCTACGCGTACCTCTTTAAAGTAACACTAATCGCTGAAAGTTAAACAATTACAGGGGTCATCAAATAAGGGTCGGTTGCGTGTTTTGAATAACCGACCCTTATCTGGCGAACCGAGGATAAGCATATTGTATAATACAATTTCGCAATTTGCTGATACTGTATGAAAATATGTTGTTTTTAATAAGTTTTTTTATGAATAGTAAGACTAAATTGGAGGTAAAAACAATTTAAATTAATTGTATCGATAAGCGGACAAGAAAATAGTAGAAAATATCCGTAGGAATCAATGTTAAAATATGCGACCCTTATTTGGCGAAATACTATTGTTCAGGTAAAAAGCGACCCTTATTTGGCGCGACCGACCATTATTTGGCGAAAGCAACCCTTATTTTAGGGATACTTATTTGGCGACACCCCTGAACATTTTTTCCCATATTTGTGGTACACAGGGTGCGCCGTTATGTTTCACAAAAACATTCGAAAAATAGTGAAACTTAATGGCCCGATCGGGAAAAAGTGAAACATAACGTGGTGAAACATAACGACGCACCCTGTGTATTATAAAATGTAGGTGGTGTAGTAGATTAAAGAGTAGTTTCAACCGTAGGTCTTTATGTGTAACGGTTTTCGGTTTTCTTAATTTCCTCTCTTGTGCCCGCATAAAAACCAGCCTGCCCGCCTATGCATTGCTTCGTTGTCTTTAATTTCTGACGCGTTTTAAAGTTAATGGTCCAAGACATTATTTCAACTTTCCCCTTTATTTTATTTCCGACTTACTCTAAAGCTTTAATTATAGTACCTACGTTATACCTGCTTAATTCAAGTCCTTAAATTTGACCTGGAGTCTTTGAATGTCAAGGTCGGAATCCTCTTGATAGTCCTCAACCGATTGTGTAAGTGGGGAAAAGTGGAACGAACATCTTTTGATATCTTAACTAACGTTTGACAATTTTATAAAATAACAGCCAAAGAGAAACTTAATAATAATTTCTGTAATTACCGTCGTGGCACGCTTTAAACCTGTTATTTAGCAACAGGTCCTAGTTACGCCAGGTTTTAGTTACCCGAAATGCGTTCAATATCCCCGGTTTAGCCAAGCCCAATTATAAGTTCAACGAAAAATATACAAATACAGTCTGAGAGGTATAATTTTCGGTAAGCCATTTCACATTTTCAATTAACTCTCAGGGGGAAGGAGTTTTTGGGAACCCGTAGGGGGAAAATGCGTGTAAATAAACACGCACTTATAAAAATCACAATAATTCGCAATAATACAAAAAAAACTGGTAAAGCCAAGTTGTAAAGCTCGTCAAACTACGTCGATTTGACTATTCAGAAATTGATTTGGGCCACCAGGGCCCACTAGAGAGCTGTTTGAAATCTTCAACCTTGAAAAAATAACACCATCAATCGAATTTTCTCGAAAAGGTGAGGGGGGTCACCAATACCCGTTTTGCCCTACGGGGCCTCCATATGCCTTGAATCGACGAAAAAACCCCGTTGCGTGTCTATTTACTCGCACTTCCCCCTGTGAGTTAAAATAAACAAATTATTTCAATAGCAAAACTTAAACTACATTTATAGCACAAAGTCATCTTATAATAATTACACCAGGTTCGCCGTTATGTTTCACCCCGTTATGTTACAATTTCTCCCGTTCGTCCCATTATGTTACAATTTATAAGCAAAAGGTTTTTCGACCTTTTTTGCCAACCCACTACGCCGTTACAATGTTACAATTTTCCGTTATGTTACAATTTGTACAAAAAAACGCGTATTTCGCAATACTTTTGAGATACGTAATCACTATTTTCCGTTATGTTACAATTTTTATAGCAAAAAACAGGTAATGATCAATATTTTTGGCGTTTTCCAGCGAAATCGCCCATGCACTGTGCCGTTACAATTTTCCGTTATGTTACACTATTTTTGATTTGGTTTTGTAACATAAGGGCGCACCTGGTGTATGTGATTTATCCTATTTTGTGATGAGACCACAGGTAAATACCTATGAGTCATATGACCTATGTGTTAGTTATTATTTGAGGTCTTATTTTAAAATATTTATTTTATTTTTTTGAAGCATTTGTGGTCCTATTTTGCCAGTAGTGAACAAATAATTACACCACCTAACCATAATGGTGGATTTAGGAATTATTTCAAATGCAAACTGTTACACCACCTACCTACGTAAGTTAACAAAACTTTTGGAAAAAAGGTGTTAATTTACGTGAATTTTGTTAATTTACGAGGGTAGGGCGTAAGCGAAAGTACTGGAAAAGTTTATTTACGCGAATTTTGTTAATTTACGTGGGTAGGGGTAGGCGAAAAAATTGTCGCGAGCAGACTGTTAACTTATATGAATTTTCTTAATTTACGTGAATTTTGCCAACTTACGTGTTGTTAACTTACGAAGGTAGATGGTGTACACCAGTTGTACGGTTATCGTTCGCAAACCATGTCGAAAATGACGAAAGATAACTGAAAATAGGCTCAAAAATGAAAGATAACCGTACGAAAGATAACTGTACAACTGGTGTAGCGCGTAGGCTGCGCAAGTAAACGATTTTGAAAATAACAATTTCCTGTGAAAAAGTGCCGATTTTATTGAAAGTTACCGATCTTGCCTGTTATTGTTCGTAGAATCCGAATATGGATATAATTTAGACAGGTCGAACGGAGATTAAGGGTTTTCAGAGAGTTTTCTAGTGCGCAGGCATAAAACCTGGTAAAATTTGGGCATAAAATGTGTTATTTCTAATGCAAATTGTTATTTCAAACGCAAACTGTTATTTCAAATGGTTAGGTGGTTATTTCACCAATTCATTGAAGTAAATCAAGTTGAAGTAAAAGTTTTCTTAATTCATCAGAAACGGATTCAAGAAAACTCATTCATTTTTTGAACCTTTTTGTAAGAGTAAACGTTAATATACATGATTAGTTTCGCAAACTTCGAAATTAAAACTTAAATTAGATAAAATAAAATTAGTTGGAGTTTCATAAGTTTGCTTTTCGCGTGAATATGTCCAGTTTATTCACATGAGGCGAAATAAGTTTGTGCGAAAGAGTGGCGGCGATGTTAAACGAAGACGTTATTTTCCGTGGAACACTGTGAGAAAAAATACGTTATTTTTATCAAATTTTCGGCACACGGTTATATTATAAGGGGGTCAAGACCAGTTATTTGAATTTCTAAAACGCCCTTGTATTTGAAAGTCAGAACTACACTCCCTGAGGGTTTATCTGCCCGGGGTTTATCTGCCCAAAAAGCCCCGATGGACGGTTTATCTGCCCAGTTTTTGAGGAAAACTTTTCCAGGAATCCCGCCTACGCTTGAGGGTTTATCTGCCCACTGAGTCATTTTTGGGACCTTCANATGAGGCGAAATAAGTTTGTGCGAAAGAGTGGCGGCGATGTTAAACGAAGACGTTATTTTCCGTGGAACGCTGTGAGAAAAATTACGTTATTTTTATCAAATTTTCGGCACACGGTTATATTATAAGGGGTCAAGACGAGTTATTTGAATTTCTAAAACGCCCTTCTATTTGAAAGTCAGAACTATACTATAATAAAAAATTATAAAACATATTAACTACGCCACCAGCGCCGTTATCGGGTCAACGTTTTGAGGAAGAATTTTGACCCGATAACGGCACAGGGCGTTGGTGGGATGGCTGGAATATGTTTAGTCGAAATAAAGGGGGAGCCGCAGGTGGTGTAATAGTTAGAAACAAAGCAGCGATTTTTGGGGAGCGCAATTTTCGGTACACGCAATTTTTTAATATCAAAGGTTGAATTGGTACTAAAACTTCTGTTGGTACTAAGCCAGTACCAAAAGAGGCATTGGTACCAAAAGAAGTTTAACTCTCAAGGGGAAGGAGTTTTTGGGAACCCGTAGGGGGAACATGTGTGTAAATAAACACGCACTTAAAAAATTCACAATAATTCGCAATAATTCAAAAAAACTGGTAAAGCCAAGTTGTAGAGCTCAAACTACGTCGATCTGACTATTCAGAAATTGATTTGGGCCACCAGGGCCCACTAGAGAGCTGTTTGAAATCGCCAACCTNATGAATACGAAATTGACACCATTCGATTTGTTATTTTTTTTTCTTTATTTTTTATATATATGTCAACTATAAATTTTGACGTTAAAATTTTCCTCGTAATCCCTTATACTTGGAACGTTCATTTTATATTGAGCGGGCTCGAAAAATGCTAAAAACTCCTTTTTTTATTTTCGCGTCGCCCGCTGCTGCGCTGAGTTAGCGAGAGGACTGCGGGTAAGGTTGGGGTTCACCGCCATTGTTCGGTACACGCAATTTTTTAATATCAAAGGTTCAATTAGTACTAAAACTTCTGTTGGTACTAAGCCAGTACCAGAACAGGCATTGGTACCAAAAGAAGTTTAAAGTACGAAAATAAGTTTTATAACCAATACAAATTTTAATATTTAAGATATTGGTACCAAAAGATTGCGCTCCCATTTTTTATATGACGTGAGTTTTTTTAACCCTTGACATGGTATAACAGGCTATCGGTAACATTATAAACTTTTTGCGATTCACACATTTGATTAGGAAAATAATTTAATATTGGGTAGGTCTGTCTATGATAGGTTACCTATTGGGTTACCAATTTAATCGCAAGTCAAGTTCTTATTTTCATTCTAATCCGGCGACTGTAAAACGTTTGATACGTCTTAAAACGCATTACAGGCTGTCTATAAACTACGTACGTAACATGTTGACAATGCAGCAGGTTAAGCTCGTTTATTAATCCAATTGACTCAATGCTTTTTGGGGCTCCTTAACCCATCGACGCGATAGTTTTAATTGGAATCTATCGGGATCAAGACGAGGCTTAAATTGAAAGACCCTGATATCTACAAACATTTTATAGGATTCGGCCGAAAACAAAAGACACTAAAATACTTACTTTCGGATTACAAAAAGTGGGTAAACTTTTTTCTATATGAACCGAATAAATACCGACATTGTAAGAGAAATAAAAATAAGCCAAATATTAAAAGCTAACTCTTCGATACGAACATTTTGGCCAAAACAGTTTTTTTTCGAAAAAAATTTGGTGGTTATCGGTTTTTTTTTTTTCTCAAATATGTACTGTGATTATTTTAAACGCTCATTGATAGATTGGGTAGAATTCAGCAAATCAAAATTTTTCGATAAAAACGGCCACAACCAAATTGAAGAGCTCAAAAATACGTTGATCAGATTTCTCCAAATTTATTTGGAAAACCAAGCCTCTTATAAAACTTTCAGAAATTTTCAAGCTACTCAAAAAAACTTTTTTTGAAGTTATTTGACAAAAACCTTGCAGGACAACTTGCATGAATTACTCAAATTGCATAGTAAAATTAATAACTTATCAAACTAAGAATTAAACCAAAATTTCCCGAAATTCATGGTAAGTTCTCAGATATGTGGAAATTCTAAATGGTGGTTAGTTGAAAACTGACGGTTAACTGCGCAAGAGGCGGGCATGATCGCTGAAAAAGTGTGGGCACCCAAAGTGGCAGTTACCTGCAAAAGTGGCGGATATGAGGGGTGGTTAACTGCGCATCCTGCGTATAATATGTCAGAAATAAATACTCAAGCATTCTAGAAAATTATAATCTATTTTTGTGTTATCAGTATGAAAAAAGTTGACTAAACAAACATAGAACTACGGGGTTTCAATTTGTATACACAGGGTGCGCAGTTATCTTGCGAAAAAGCGCTTATCTTGCGACTTTTCAAGGACCAAGTTCGCAAGATAACTGCGCACCCTGTGTACAACAAACAATAAAGAAAGTTTGTAATTGAAAAAAAGTCCAAAAAATAAGTCTCAAAATCAGGTGTCACAAAAGCAAACGTTCAAATAGAGGGCGTGGCGGGCTGTTCGCTGTTTACCTGCCCAGCGGTTATTCTTTATGCGAGGATATGTTAACTGCTGGTTAAAATTAACTTCGTACTGTCAGCTAAAAGTATGGCTCTACTACGCCTCCCCTATTGCTTTTGAGACGTTTGCTTTTTAGACATATTTTCTGTTGGGTATTGATTACTTCCCAAACATAGGTCTTGCACGCCAGGGCAACGCACTTTTGGATCAAACTTTCTCACGCCTACGCCTGAGCTAAGTTTACCTTTTCTTTTAACGGACAGTTTTTTGTTTTCGATATACAGAGTATTCGTTCTAAAGCACACGCTAATCACACAATTAAAAAGCTTGTAAAAAAGGAAGTGAATATTATATGTCAAAAATGAATACTCACCACTTACGCATTCTAGAAAAAAAATTCATTACGGTATTATTACATGTAGTTCCTTGAGCAAACAAACATATGATTAAAACCTCTTATTTCAGCGCAAAAATTATGAAAATTGAAAACAATATTCATAATTTTACTTCATTATTATTAATTTTATGTGTATAAAATTAAGTTCAAATGAAATTATGAAAAACACTAATTTCAGAGATCAATTACGAACGTGCAGATATGGGTTGAAATACAACGAGTAAATGAGACCCAATAAGGAAACAAACACACACGAAACGCTGTGTTAAAATAAATTTGAGAACTAAACATTTATGAAAATCCTGGATTATACTAACAAATTGAAAATTTTGCACTGTAAAATGAACAAAACGTTCTTTACAGATACTTAACCCTCGGATTTATTAAATATTTAAACATAACCGACATTTTAAATTATTTAATAAATAATCAGTTTCGTTTAGAAAACAGGCTTTTTCGTCGATGTGATTTACCACGTATTTCGATACCAGAGTCATTTTTAAGTTTTGATTTTGTAAAATACAATTGTATATTTTAAAATCTCAAATTCTCGCACGCGAGTTTGGAGCGCCTCAGGGAGAGCATTCAGCAATTTAGCAACCATGAGCTTTTTGTCAGAAATGCCGCCCAGGTCGAAAAGGTATTTTGCGTCTGCGACAAACGTCGCTGCAGTTTTGGTATTCTCATTGAATTTTTCGAGTTCGATTTTAAATACTGGTTTTGTCTCCAAATTATTTGTTTTAACTACCGGATAATCTTCGGCACTGACGCTGGAATCGGAAAGGTGCAATGTTTCCATATCGTCGGTTAACCCGTCGCCGGTCTGCATTATTATGAGGAATTTTTTTGGATTTTCGTTGCACTTTTTGATGGTTTCAGCTAGGAGTTGGTCGTTAACTTTTGTCTCGTTTTTGTTAATTAGTTTTTGGAGCTTCTCAGGGTCTTTGGTTTCAACGAGGGTTTTTATTTGGTTTATCGTGATCGCGTTATCACCGTTTTCAGTTTGCCAATTTCCGTCTGGTTTTTTTGGTATTAGGCAAATTTGCCCACCCGGTGTCTCGTGTATGTATCCCGGAAATATAAGATTTGGTGCGCTTTCTTTTAGCCGCTCTAGTTTCTCCGCCTTGGAACCTGTTTGCGATAACCCGAAAGTTTTCGCTAAACGGTCCAAAAAAATTTAACTTTAGTGAGTTATTTACCTGTAATTTAAAAATTTTATATGTCTCCCGCGTGTTACTTTCCGTTTTCTCTTTTTTTGGTTCGGTCATAGGTTCTTTATTCAGTCACCATTAAAGTACGCCTAAACGGTGTACTTATGTCGTCATTTTAGGTGATCCCTACAGGGGTGTGCTAGTTATCCTGTGCTCGCCTTGGGGGGTACATTTCGGGATCTCAGGGGAGGTTCTCTAACAGTTATGTCTCTAGCTCATAACTTACCGTTGTTTGGAGATTCGTTAATAATAAAATCGGGATAAAATAATCGTCAGTTTATTCGTATTCTCAAAATATGATAGTGATGAACGTGTATACGCTCTGCCTCAACTGAGGTGAGCGGGCCAATCATTAACCCGTTTGTTTATGCGTGTGTGTGCACAGAAAAAGTGCATTACCTTGCGCCGCGGGCATCGACCGCTTATACCCCTAAAGGTACGTTATACATGTACGAGTCATTTTTATTTTACTACTTTTTCATANCCGGTTGTAAAAAACGTTTGCGGTTAAGGGAACTGTTTACTTTACTATTATTTTTTATTGCAAGAAGTATACCTAAATTATCTAAAAAGTGGTAAGATAATCCGACCTTGGTAAGATAACCAATCAGGGCGTAGGCGGAATCCTATAAACGATTTGGTCCAAAAAGTGGTAAAATAACCCAATCTTGGTAAGATAATGTGTGGTAAGATAACCTGTTAGGTGGTGTATATCCAAAAATATGAAAAAAACCGCCCGATAACAGCACAAACCCGTCCGATAACTGCGCATCCGGTATAAATTTTAAAAGCTCAAATTGGATATGTTTTTGAAAGTCAATAGTGTTAAAATTTTTGATTTTTGTTTCAATTTTTTTCCATTATATTTGGTTTGACCCGTTTATGAGAGATTTTTTTATTTGAGGCTGTTCTGATGAGATATGACTCATATCATATGAGGGTAAATAGGCCGTTGTGTGAAGTCAGACGGTGACCCCAAGAGTTAACAGCGTACCATATTTATTTGATTCTCCCCATTCGCATAATAATTATTCTATTTGTTAATTGGCACATACACCTTTTTAGATTCTATTTTTGGTACTCATTTTTTCAAACAAAAAATATCTAGATAAATACATGTAGCGAATAAATGTCTCAAAAAGGGTCTGCCAAAATTTATTGTTCACACGTTTCTAACCACAAATTGCTGAATATCATCCGTTTTTGTAAACATTTAATGTTTAACTAATAGTTAACATGTTAACATTTGTTAAACGAATTGGTCCCCTCCTTCAAAACGTCCTCAATCATACATGTTTTTATTAAAATATTATCAAAAAATACTTGTTTATAGTCGATCCTTATTTTAAATTTTCTGTCATTTTCATCCGAAAACGGAAATCGCTTCGAAACTGATGGCAAGTAAATAAAGGTTGAGTACACCACTCCGCATTCATCTTTGAGAAATATAATACTTCGTCATGTTCACGACACATTTCGTTACTTCTAAACTTTTACCATTCTTTGGATTAATTAGTTGAAAAAAAAAAATAAGAATTGTACAGGTCAATTTTTCGAAAAAAAACTGCCAATACAGTTTTGTTCAGCTCGAAAAAATTAATTTTAAAATTTTTGTCCATTTTTGCTCAAGGTCACTGTGTCACGTGATCATTTAGGATAAAGGCAGTTATCTTCCAATTTTTAAAACTGAGTGAATTTTCATTCTCTGACAAGCTTCTTTACAAACTTATAATTTTTTGGGATAAAAATCTGTAATACAGGGTCTCACATTAAAGGACGGTTTGCTATTTTTGACCAAAGTCCACTTTTGTCCCTTAATTTGAATGTTTTTACCATTTTTTTTTTCGAAAAAAGTCCCTTAATTTGAATCTTTCTGCTAAAAGTGTCCCGTAATGTGAATTCTGTCCCTTAATTTGGTGTCCCGTAATGTGAGACTCCCTATATCATGTCTTTCACATTTTTGTAAAGACCTTCCCTACACTTTTTCGAAAGCATAACTTTGTTCGTCCCGCTCAATACGCCTCGGAAGTTATTCGAAAATACTTTTGCAAGATAACTACGCTAGAGGCATACAGTACATAGGATACGTTAAAATGTAAATTGCTTATGATGTCATAAAATAATTTTGTATCATAATGTGTTTGAACGGATTTTCTGAATTTATTCAAGCTATTTTTCTTACAACAGATAACACCATGCTGCATGAATTTCGTCTTACGTTTTACAAAGCACTCCCCTAAAAAATGCAGCGGTTATCAAAAAAGTGACTCAGATTACTCAATGAGAGCTATTTACACAGTGGATTAAAATACTAAATGGTCAATAACAGATTCATTCCACAAAAAAAGAATAGACAGCACTAATAATTATCTAATCTAGTTTTGTTTTTATTTCAAATATATACACCGCCTGCGCGGATATCTGGTCACCCGTTATCTTGCAGATTTTTATTGTCATACTTACTACGTCTCATCGGGGTGAGGCTCACTCTCATAATCAGTTTAACTTGTCAAATACTGAATATTGAACGCTCAATCCCGCAACTACTGTTGGTGGTATTGATTTCATTTTTTGGTGAAATTTTTCAATGACAAAGACGCAAATAAGTATGAAGCGTTTTTGTCAATTTCAAGTTCAGAACAGAAAATAAACCCGAAAAACACACAAAAATCGGGAATAAGATATTTTATTAATTTTTGCGTAAACAAACTGTTTTTTTTTTCTTGGCGACTAGTCCTTTTTTCAGTAAAGATCCTATTTTTCGTTGAAATCCAAAAAAAAAAACTGTAGCTTAGAACTCTCTAGTAGGCACTTGAGACGCGCTCTTTGAATCAGATATTAGACATCCTAAACACTTATAAATACAAAATAATCTGAACAGTGATAATCATAGCAGAACCTTAGCAAAATTGAGAGGGTTTATGTTCCGAAAAAACAAGGAAGGTAAGATTAGGCATGAAATAACATTAGTTTTCAGACCTACTGGTTGGAAATGGACGATGTTCATTGACTGGAAATTCGAGTTGCAATCCTAGTTAGACAGGGGAGCCAAGTAAGGGTNGGCTGTTCAAGGGCACATTTTTCACCAACATCTCGTGCTGGCTAGGCCAAAAATATGTCTCCAAAACAGGCGTCTCAAAATCAAACGTTCATATAGAGGGCGTGACGACTGTTCATTCTTTACCTGCCCGGCGGTTGTTCTCAATACGGGGAAAATACGTTCGTACTGGCCAGTGAAAAGTAGAGCTCTGATACGCCTCTAATATTGCTTTTGAGACGTTTGCTTTTGAGACATTTTTTTTCCGATGGGCATCGATTACTCGCCAAACACGGCTAGGCAACGCAGGCCCACACATTCACACTTCATTATAATCAGGGTTTCGGAGATTTTTGGCATGGTATCCCAAAGCTATATTTAGGATATAAAAGGAAGAAAACCTTCTAAATAACGTTTTGCGACAATTTTTGTCACCAAAAAATCGTTATTTTGAAAATCTTCCAATGAGCCGTACAGGACTTTGAAAAATAAAAATTGACAAAACCAAGGTTATCATTGTACTTACTGATGCCGAAAACCCCTCTGTGCCAAATTTCAATCGAACAAACCAGAAATTTTCACCGGTTTTTATACAACTTTGCGATTAGTAAAATTATCGGTGATACCGTCAATGTAGTTTTCTCGGAAAGTTGAGGGTGTCAGCAATACCCGTTTTGACCTACGTGACCTCCAGATGCCTTAAATCGACGAAAAACGACTTGTGTTCATATATGCACACACTTCCTACTAGAAGTTAACAATATGGATTGAATTTTGCCTATCTCCGAAAATCTACCTGATTTTGAGTGACAATAACCATTTGCCAGAAAAAAAACACAAATCAATTCAGCAAATGGATTTTGTATCAAGATATCCTTACTAACAGTTCACTGTTAACATAACTGGTTAGGTGATGACCTGTATGCCGAAACTATTGCTTTGTTTACGACATTATAATTTCGTCAATTTCAAAATGAAACCACAACGTGATGGTGCAATATTTTTTAGAACGAAAACACATTACATAGACTACAGTGTGTAAACTGCCGCCTGCAGCTTAGGCAAATTTGTCAAATTACCAACGACGTTTTGCGGAAAATAAAGAAAAATCTGATTAGAGGGTATCCAATTAACCAAATATATACTGTTCCATATACCGTGTATTTAATGTAAATGGTTTATTCCGTACAGTAAGCACACATATTATATCTGAAGGGAGAAAAAAACCGAGCGTGCTATTTAGGAAACACAATTTTTACACAAGTTATTTTCTAGTTAATCCTTTGAAATTTTATGGAAAGGATATAATACACCCCCTGCGCTGTTATCTTGCAACAATCGCATGAAAAATCCGCAAGATAACGGGTGATAAGATAACAGCGCAGGGCGTGTAACAAACATGTGTTATTAGTATCTCAGAGTTTCGGCAGAGAGCTCGGCATAATTGGTTATTTTCTTGGTGAAGTGTAAAAATGGTCGCGAAAGAAACCCGTTTACGAGTACTTTCGCGACCACACGCTTGTTCAATCGTTGTTCCAAATTTGGTTTCGCGACCCTTTGATGTTTTACACAAGGTTTCGCGACCATTTTTCCACGTGAAAATAATGATCGCGAAAGCTCACCCAAATCGTCATACCGCGACTATTTTGAACAAAAACTCGCGACCAAACTACCCGAATCTTCACCCCACTTCAATTTTTTGCTCGTCTCGGTTGCTATTTTGGCCCTGAGCGAGTCAATTACGCCGAGCCCTGTGGCTAATTATATTTATTTTAGGAAATTAAAGAATATTAATTTGAATTTTAACAATTCATTAGAAAATTTACTCTTAATTCTACGTATAAAATTCGTTTGAATGCGTTTTTTTATCGAATGTTATCGAAGTTCATGCTACAAGTACCGCTACGACTAGGTTGTTTGATACAACTCGGATCTAGAACNCTTTTCCGACTGCGCCCTTCCCACTAGGAGTTAACAATATGGATTGAATTTTGCCTACAGTCGTGGATGCGAGAACGTAACACGCGAGAACGTAACAAAAATGCGAGAACGTAACACTTTTTGGGAAACAGTCGACATGCAACTAAACTTTAACACGACAGTTTTTCTCCCTTTGCTCGGCATTTTTTTGCTTATCAGTGATAGACTACCACTTTCTATAACTAAACCCAGTATACTTAGCTTTTTCGAAAAAAAAACCTAAAGAAAAAATATATATTTGACAATAAATACACCACAAATGACCAAAAAAAGTAGATGCCAGAACGTAACAAAATTGCGAGAACGTAACAGTTTTGGACAAGTGAAAGTGTTACGTTCTCGCATCCACGACTGTATATCCGAAAATCGACCTGATTTTGAGTGACAATAACCATTTACCAGAAAAAAAAACACAAATCAATTCAGTAAATGCATTTTGTGTCAAGATATCCTTACTAACAGTTCACTGTTAACATAACTGGTTAGGTGATGACCTGTATGCCGAAACTATTGCTTTGTTTACGACATTATAATTTCGTCAATTTCAAAATGAAACCACAACGTGATGGTGCAATATTTTTTAGAACGAAAACACATTACATAGACTACAGTGTGTAAACTGCCGCCTGCAGCTTAGGCAAATTTGTCAAATTACCAACGACGTTTTGCGAAAAATAAAAAAAAACCTGATTAGAGGGTATCCCATTAACCAAATATATACTGTTCCATATACCGTGTATTTAATTTAAATGGTTTATTCCGTACAGTAAGCACACATGTTATATCTGAAAGGAAAAAAAAACCGAGCGTGCTAATTAGGGAACAAAATTTTTACACAAGTAATTTTCTAGTTAATCCTTTGAAAATTTATGGAAAGGATTAAATACACCCGATATACACCCGATGTACACCCGATATACACCCGATGCGCTGTTATCTTGCAACAATCGCATGAAAAAATCCGCAAGATAACAGCGCAGGGGTGTAACAAACATGTGTATTAGTATCTCAGAGTTTCGGCAGAGAGCTCGGCTTAATTGGCTATTTTCTTGGTGAAGTCTATTGGAAAACCGTTTATGAGTACTTTTGCGACCACACGTTTGTTCAATCGTTGTTCCAAATTTGGTTTTGCGACCATTTGGTGTTTTACACAAGGTTTCGCGGCCTTTTTTTCCACGTGAAAATAATGATCGCGAAACCTCACCCAAAACGTCATACCGTGACTATTTCGAACAACAACTCGCGACCAAACCATTTGGTCGCGAAACTACCGGAATCTTTACCCCACTTCAATTTCTTGCTCGTCTCGGTTGCAATTTTGGCCCTGAGCGAGTCAATTACGCCGAGCCCTGTGGCTAATTATATTTATTTTAGGAATTTAAAGTCTTTAAATTAAAGAATATTAATTTGAATTTTAACAATTCATTAGAAAATGTCTCTCTTAATTCTACGTATAAAATTCGTTTGAATGCGTTTTTTTTATCGAATGTTATCGAAGTTCATGCTACTAGTACCGCTACGACTAGGTTGTTTGATACAACTCGGATCTAGAACGGATTTAAACCATATTGGGCGTGTTATCTTTTTCATTTACTCACGTAAATCCGAATGAGTTAAAACGATAAACGTCTAAACGGAGTTCAGAATTTTATCATGAAACCGCGAATTTTTTATATTGAGATGCGGTACGTAATCGTATATACAAAACAAAGTACAAATCCTTATCATAAAAAACGTCTTCCAAAACGACCTTACGGTAAACTCTGAAAGTAAGTTTTACTTATCATTAACCCTTAACATGGTGGGCCGCACGCAAATGGACCCTAAGAGTTTGTGTGTGAATCCGAGGTTGTCAGCGAAAACGGCAAAGTAGTTGAAAATCAGTTTGGACAGCCTTTCTCAGAAATCTATTGGGACAAGCTCATTAACAAATCATACAGGGTGAGGTAATATAGATGCTAAGCCGTTTTTGGTTCGCGAGTGCGCTGAGCGAATATAAGTCACCAACAAACGGCTTAGCATTTATATCACCCTGTATCTGCAAACCGCTTTTGCGGTAGTTGTGAAAATATGAGCGAAAGCCGGTTAGCTGGGATGGCTCTAAAATTTCAAAAACTCAAGTCGTTCACTCTTCTACTCAAAAGGAGTATGTTTAAAATTTGAGTATTTTTTCACCCCAAATTCTGGCGGTCCCTAAGAGCGAATTTCGGACCGGTTTGTCTTTAATATCTCGATATCTCACGTTCCTACTTATGGATTTTGCTGTTTTTTGCGGTNCAAACGGCTTAGCATTTATATCACCCTGTATCTGCAAACCGCCTTTGCGGTAGTTGTGAAAATATGAGCGAAAGCCGGTTAGCTGGGATGGCTCTAAAATTTCAAAAACTCAAGTCGTTCACTCTTCTACTCAACAGGAGTATGTTTAAAATTTGAGTATTTTTTCACCCCAAATTCTGGCGGTCCCTAAGAGCGAATTTCGGACCGGTTTTGTCTTTAAAATCGCGATATCTCACGTTCCTACTTATGGATTTTGCTGTTTTTTGCGGTCTTATTTTTTTCATTTCTGGTCATTTCCGGCCACTTTTTGTTACTAGAAAAAAAGTCTAACCGGAAAAACCGGAAATCGTTGAATTAAACCGAGCCAAAAAACCGCCGTCTCAAATTCACCCGGAATCCTTTTTTTAATTTTTTTTAGTTTTCAAAGGTTAAATCCGGTATGAGTGTCCAGGAGCACTGTGCTACTTCGTGTTTCTAATATTCAAGGTAGCGGTTCTACCCAAACGGCAAAGGCACCGCGGTCTTTCCCAGAAAACGTGTTTCCGAGAAAACGTTTATCAGGGAATTTATCGACTCTCACCAATAGGCGCGCACGGTAACATGGTTTTTCGGGGAAAATTCCCTGATAAACGTTTTCTTGGAAAGACCGCGCTGTCTACGGTAAAGGTCAACTCACAGGTCGAGAACTTATTTTACTTACTAGTATTATAAACGTCGTAATAAATCGTGTAAGGTGGCAAACCATTTGTTATTCGTGATAACCGTCATGTATGAATGGTCATCTATGTACGATACACAAAAAGTCACCCAAGTTCTACAACATAATTATCAACTTCGCAGACGACGGCTTAACGAGATTTAAGAAAACAACAACATTCTTTATCTTGTGGCTTTAAAACAAATTGTAGTTAGTGGTTAACCTTCAAACACATATTGCGGAAGATTCTCCGCATTGGCATATAAAACTGGGTTTTTTGATGTTTTATTTTATTTAATCTAACGGGAGTGAAAACCAACATAGAATAATCAATTACAAAGTCGGAGAGCAAATAAAAATAAAAAAAGTATTTCCGTAATGAATATTAATTAGTCATTTATTGGAGCAAAATAGCCTCAAAAAAGAGGTTTTTTTGCAATTAATAGTTTTCATGCAGATTTTTTTTTCTGTCATATTTTTTCCAAAACTGTTTAGTAGTCAACGGTCCATTAGCCTGCAAAAATGAGCCCCGTACGTCATTCGGTTAACCGTTTATGAATTTGTGTTTTTGTGGTCAAATCGACCAAAAAGTGTCCAAGGCTGGTCGGAGAGCTTTTGAGACTATGCTCATTCGATTCAGGACTATCGATTTGCTTATAGTGAATAATTATCTAGGTAAGAACACAAAGAGTGATGATGCGGACAATCTTCCGCATCTGTGTTCACGGAACTTTTTTAAACACACTTCAACGTACGTATACTTCCATCTGGCACTTAGAAACCCTGAAGGTAACCTGAACCCTTGCTTGTCCATGAAATTAAGAGACGAAATAATAATTGCGGAAAAAAATAATTGTTGGGTTTCAAAGTGCCAGATGGAAATGCGTTTTAATGGATAGATAAAGCAACGTGATAAATCATCACTGATGTTCTTTTCCACAGTGGTGTTTATGTGTTGTTAAAAAACCACATGGCCCAAGTAGGCCAAACGTCCCTTATAAGGGTCTGCCCATTAAAGCACCCCAGCTCTTTTGTCAAATAGTTTTATATAGGTGAGGCCAACAAACAGTTTTTTATTTTGCAAAAGTAAGAGTAGTCTTCAATTCCCTAATGGGCGCTTCAATAACGGCGGTTTATCCCTAAATGGCCGCTTCATTCATCGAAAAAGTGACTAGCTCATAACGGTCGTTTTGTTAAATGCAATACAATTAAATAATACAATTAAAATATTATTAAGGCCATTCGTTTCGCCAATCATAAAACAAATTGAAAAACGTTTGAAAATATTATTTATGGCAGGTTGGGTTTTCCCATATAGGCTATTTTGCATAAAACGTACCTCGTCCTTAATTTGAACCAACAAATTCGTATTTTTCCGATCAAAAGCGTCCCCTATTCAGAAAAAAAGAAATACAGGCTCAGATCTTTCATTTTCTCCTCTAATAACCTATGTGTAAAATACTCAAGTCCTTAATTCCCAACTGGCGAAGTTTTCCATGTCATTAGAATCTAAAACGATAAGTTATTAATCTAGTACAAGCATCTGCGGACAGCCCAACTGGATATTTTTTCAAGTCAGGATTTCTAGGCGAACATATCTACTACTTATACAAATCATTATGATTAAATGACATGGATTGAGGTCAAATTTAAATAAGTAGCTTAGACCAAGATCTCTACAACGTGTCCAATGGACAGATTAATGCGGAAAAATTAATAGGACCAACTACTGTACAGGGTGAGGTAATATAGATGCTAAGCCGTTTTTGGTACGAGAGTGCGCTGAGCGAACACCAAAAAAAACGGCTTAGCATCTATATTACCTCACCATGTATGATGCGCTAAACAAGGCGATCATTTCGGAGTGGGGTACTTTCCCGACCATTTGTGGTTGCAAAATAAGTTGTATTTTGGGTAGTTTTGCGACCACATGGTTTGGTCGCGAATTGTTGTTAAAAATTTGGTGACGTTTTGGGTAAGGTTTCGCGATCACTATTTTCAGGTCGAAAAAAATGATCGGGAAACGTTGTCTAAAACACCATTTCGCGACCATTTTCGGAACCAAATTTTGAACAACGATTCGCGACCAAATGTGTGGTCGCGAAAGCACTCATAAACTGGTCGCGTACCCTTCATCATCATTTCTCTGCCTATTTTTTCCGATTTAGATGCGGAAGGTCGCAGGTCATGTTGATAAATTGTTGGACAATCTACTCAACTGGCCCATATCAACTTCCAAAAAATTCAGTTGCATTTTTTAGTTCGTTCCACAATTTACGGATTGCCCGTTATTAGGAGTTAACAAGGTTATCTAAGATCTGTATTTCTATATTAAATTATTTTTATTTTGACTCATCAAAGGCGGCGAAGCGTAATAAATGCACGCAGTAGTATTTCTCAAATCCGCTCAAACGGATCTCCCCTAGGAGTTAATATTTGGCACTTTTTTTTATTTTTCTCGAAAATACCATGCCTCCACGTGTATATCTGGGAATCAAGAAAACTAAAAATTAAATTATTTATTCGTTTCGTTCTTGCCAAATTAGAGCAAGTGCGTGAATGGAACTAAAATGGCACTTTGAAAATGACAGTTTAATCAGCACTAATCATTGGCTGGTTTTCGTCATTTGTTTTGTGAACCACGAGTGTATATTAACGAATACATCTCCTTCTGTCTCGGTTTTGCTCAGAGGGTGACAATCTTCTTTGTAATCAAGCTGCTAATGGGGTATAAAATCTTTCGGGCACATCTATGCAAACACATTCAAGTTTTTAGTCTTGACTACGATCACCCTAGTACAGTGAAGGGTGCTCGCGGTTCGGTCTTAAATCACTACCAGAAAAAATTAGAAAAGTAAAAATTAAAAAAAATCATTTCGATATGTATTGATATTTAAAATACAGTTGGTGTGGTAACAAGTCGACACTTTTATTTCCGATTTTTTCGTCAAAAACTGTCAAGTCGTTCAAAACTTGTCACTTCGTTCCGTCACTTTTGCCCATTTTTACGTATTTGTACCAAAAAACTTCCAAAAAGTGTCTTGCGTTCCAAACTGTCAACTTGTTACGTGTCAACTCGTTACCACATCAACTGCAATTCGAAAAAAATATTTAAAACCCCTTCTGTAAACACTCAATGCCATTTCGACGGAGAGCCCGGACCCATTCGACACCTTGTGGTGGTGGCACGCGTAAATCTTTCCAGCCAATCATCATGAGTGTAGGCGTTTTTACGGCATCTACATTGGCTATGGGAGACATTTGGCGCAATTTTGAAAGTTCAAGTTCGCTGGTGGCCTGGCCATATTCAAATGGCATTAGAGTACCAAAGGATTGATAATCCACCCAATCCGGAATATCGGTCACATGACGCATCGAATTCAAATTAATCACTGGATTTCGAATAGCGGCAGCGCAAAAAAGTTCGGGACGGGCAGCGGATAAATGTGCCGTTAAAAATCCGCCATGTGATCCACCAGATACGAATACCGTTTCATAAGGGGTACGTTTCAATGTTTCGTCCAAAGCCTTAATTGTGATTAATTTTAATAATTAACATTCAAATCCTTTGGGACGGCGAAGGGTACACAAATGGTCGCGAAAATAAGCCGTTTATGACTCATAAATTATGAGTACTTTCGCGACCACACATTTGGTCGCGAATGGTTGTTCAAATTTTGGTTTCGCGACCATAATGTTTTAGACAACGTTTTGCGACCATTTTTTCCACCTAAAAATAGTGATCGCGAAACCTCAGCAAAAAGTGGTCGCGAAACCAAATTTTGAACAACAATTCGCGAACAAACCATGTGGTCGCCAAACTATCCAAAATACAACTTCTACCCCACTCCTTGAACACCTTATAATATGTTTTTTATCATGTTGCGTAAAACAAAGCGCGGATAAGTTGAACGCAAACGTTCAAAACCGTGTACAGTCCCTCACCCAATTAGATAACAACATGGTTCTCAAAATTTTGTTACCTATTTGGGTACTTGTTACTTATTTGGGTAGTTGGGTTTTTTAGCCTAAAAATGGCCTTTTTGATGTTGTATAGACATAGTAGTGGCTTGTATGTATCGAGAACGAAAAACCCATTTTAGTGTGGGTCTATTTAGTGTGGGTCTATTTAGGTAGTCTATTTAGGTAGTTGAACTTTGAATAAAAAGTTGTTACCTATTTGGGTAATTACGTCATTTGTTACCTATGTGGGTGAGGGACTGTATATACTACACCGGGTGCGCAGTTATCGGGCGGGTTTCACGACAAAAAACCTTAAATGGCGGCCGATAACTGCTCAGGGCGGAAGCGGAATAAGGTAAAAATATGCAAAAAAAAACCCGCCCGATAACAGCACGAGCGGGAAATGTGGTCATATTTACACTTCCACACTGTATATTCAAGAGTAATGCGCAGGGTGCCCGATAACCGCGCAGGGTGCCCGATAACCGCGCAGGGTGCCCGATAACTGGATACAAACCCACCCGATAACTGCGCACCCAGTGTATATTGATGTAACGTTTGTTTTATATCGTACAAAACTTACATCCTTTCCTACGTACAAAACTAACTTCCTTTAATGGGTGAAAATACGTTGACTCAAACTGAAGACTGGAAGATATTGGTCAATGTTGACGTTGATCTCGTTAATTGGCCATAAATCCTCTTGTTAATATGTTTTGTTAAAAATTGTGGTATTTGAAAATACGGATTTTTACGCTTTATCAGAAATTAATAATAAAGATTTTGACCGTCTATGATGTTCACAAGAACACATTTAATAGAACTTGATGTATACTGGTAGATCAGAAGTGTTGTGAGTCCGATGAAAGTGAATGGGAAAACGGTCTTTGAAAACACCAATATAATAGTAAACAAATACATAAAATAATTAAAATATATTGCCACTTATTTCAATAAGGTTCTTTCATTTCGAAAGATGTAATACGGTCTCAAATAAAATGAGAATAAAGAAAGTGCATGGAGGAGTTAAACACAGTATTTAACAGTATCAAGAGGTACTTATTTGTTATTTTTGTCTTTCTGTAGCAAAATCCACGCGGTGTCCCAAGCCAAAAAAAAATATAAAGATAGTTAACAAGATATTATATCTTGCTAATGGATTGAGACACCGCGTGAAATTTGTTACATAAAGACTAGGGTAACAATGTACATATTTCCAAATGAAAGAACCTTATAAACATTATCTGTGAGACTTTAAAAACTTTGTGGGCTACGCATCATATCAATTTCAATTCTAGAACTTCGTCTTTTTCCGAGCTAGTTCAAAATATTATTCAGATTTTGGAAACTGAAATATGAAAGTTTTTCTATCCTTTTGTATTTTCAGAAAACGGACTATCCAACACGATTTCCTATTTAAATGTCTGGAAATAACATTTTTGAATTAATTTTAAGTGAATGAAAATAAAGCGTAACAAACGTTTAAACAGTCAGCTACATCGTAGTCGCCAATGTGGCCAGCGAGGGAATGGGCCGGGTCCTGACCATACCCAATGGAACCCGCATAATTCACCGCCAGAATATCATATCCGAGTTCGACTAACCCACCGAACAAAGGATGAAAATCGATCGTTAAACAACTATTTGGACCTCCATGGGGCCATAATATCAGTGATTTATTTCCTGATTTTGATAAAACGTGAGATTGAAAAGCACAGCCCCCCTTTTGAGTGTTAACGCGAAATAACTTGATACCGTAAATTTTCAGAACGAAACAATAACACTTTGATGAGAAGGTTTTGAATATTGTTTTAAATTTTTTGAAAAATTTTTTTTTATATTATAAGCAGAGCTCGACACCTGGCTTGAAAGTTCGATAGGCTAGCTCAGTATTTTTGGACTCGAAATGAATTTCTGTATATTCAGAATCTAAAACTAATATTATATACACCCCCTGCGCAGTTATCAGGCGGATTTCGCGACAAAACAAAACATGCCTGATAACTGCACACGCCGCGGCGTAAGCGGTAAAGTGAAAACATTTTTGGGGAAAAACCTGCCTGATAACAACACGAGTGGGCCAACCCGCCTGATAACTGCGCAGGGGGCGTATTAGATGTTATTGGTATTGTGATTTCTACAAACTGAATGAGACATAAATATGAACGCCCTCTGTTAACACGATCCTTTGACACATGCTCAAAGTTGTTGATTTGGAAATTAAACTTTTCTATGTAAAACGTTCATCCATTGAGTATATCACCCGAGTTGACCCGAGTTATTCTGTACCTGGTCTCCATGTTCCGGTATTATGTCTCTGAGATTAAAATTTGGTAAGCTGGTCACCCTGTATTAATGAGGATGAACGTGTTTCCTTGGGCATCGGCAACGTTGATAATATTAAAGTGGGTGGGCGAAGTGAATTGCACTAATCGAAGTGATGAACTGGCCAAGTCCGATGAGGACGATAGAAGGGCCAGATTATCTCCAGTCGCCAGAATTACACTGCTATCTGTCATCGAGTTACGGACTTTGCTTAACCCCCTATCAAGAGTATAAAGACGTTTTGAAAATCTTCAGTTTTAAATATAAGATGGTTAGGCACCGACAGAATTAGAATTATTTCTTATAAGTCGAAAGGGGAATTTGTCGACAAAAAGTGTGGGCGCTACACACTAGTTAAAAAGCCCTCAAAACCCAATAGTTCTAGTTCTAAAACATATTATACGCACATAAATATGACCGCTAACGTCGAGTCAAATCGTCTGGTGTCCACGGCAGCCTACGCACTACCCTGTTGAAATCACAATTGACATTTGAAACAACCTTGCGCGTGTTTTATATTATGGCCCACAATTTATGGGGCCCATGATTTATGGGGTACAAGGGTTTGCCTTAATCCTTGTTTTTAAGGTTATTACAAAATAATATATGAGAAAATGTTCTGTTTACTATGAGTCATAGTCTATGACTAACCCTAACTTCATACACGGTAAGGTGTACAACTGATGAATTCGGCGACCAATAGACCAAATAAAAAGTTTATTGGTCGCCAAATTCATCAGTTGAACTTCATATAAATACGCAGAATATCATACGTTCCGAACTCTAGCCTTTTGTACCGTTGAGACGAGTTACAGCACCAGATTCGACACAAATTGCAGTTTAACGGTTTTCATTTTAGACACTTTACGATTTTTTTAGGTTCAGTGGAATTTAACGCGAGAATTTAATATTTTACTGTTCCAATTTATCGAAAGCAATTTAGTTCAATGACAGGTGTCACGGATATCGAAAACATACAAGTATAATTTCATGGTTTCGAAAACGTTAATAATAGGTGATAAGATAAAATTAAAACCTATACCTAGGGTAGCAACAGTATTTTTAGCAACCGTTGACAATATGAGTAACTGTTAATTGAGTTCAAAGTATGAATGATTAAAGAAAAAAGTACACAGGCTGCGCCTTTAAACAAAAACTCGTTAACCGGCCACTTTCGGGCCAAACTGTTTTCAGAGATAACGCCTACAAAATACGCCGTTAATCAGCCACTTGCCATTAGCCGCGTTTTTAGTACCGATTTTTACCAAAACGGTATCAAAGTCCGTTAACTGGCCAGTTTTTGAAAAATTTTACTGGCCGGTTAACGGCGCATTCTGTGAATTTTTTTTTTTGAACCCAACTTTTTGCCGTCAATGCTAACAAACGGATTCGGTAGTAAATCGTCGGAATAAATTCCCGCAAAATCCTCATCACTTTTTGGATACGACTTGACGGCTGGAACTAATTCTGATTCCGTAGCGTTGTCGAGATCATAAGCCATGAGGGATTGACAGTCGCAATGGGGGCCGTAAGGTAAACGCCGGAAAAATACAAGTTTTCTTGTTCCCGGGATAAAACGTGGTGACTTTGAGCAAAACTCGTCAGATGTTATTTGTGTTATCTTATCTAGGTTGGTTAACGTCGTATGCATAAGAGCCATCGGACGGTTTGAACAATAAACCCGGCCAAGCTTGTATGGCTCCTCAGATATTGAAACAAAAATAATATCACCAGCTTCATTTATTTGCGGATTGCCGTAGGAACATTTGGGATTTTGAACTAAACTCAAAAACATTACTCATAAGCTATGTTGACTACAGTCCTTACTTCCAATACGGACAATCTTGGTTTTCAAAAACAGCGTCCGTATTAGGGTAAATTGTCATAAATTGTCCATTTTCAGAGTGTTTTGGGACATTTTTTGACAAATAGCGTCCTTATTGAGTGCTTCCGTATTGAGAGTAAAGACTTTATTTTAAAATGTACCTAAATTTATTTGAGTCCTAAGCTTTGGCGAGCGTTTGCCTTCATAACACAAATAATATACTCAACTATACAAGAGACCCACTATAAAAAAAATAAACGGTGGTGGCGATCAAAGTGATCGACAAATACCGTAGTGACATGAAAAGAGAAAAAAAAATATGTTACTAAAAAATGTTACTAATTTTTGGTAACGTTGCTTGGCAGCCTGTCTGAAGCCTGTGTTTTTTTTATAAAAGTTTTTAAAAAGAAGAATTACACCACCTAACACGTTACGTTAACACCATTAAACGGCAAAACTGTTAAGATAATGTAATTTTGTTAACTTAATGTGGTAGGGCGTTTGGTTAAACAATTGGAAATAAATGTTAATCAAATCCCAAAAAGTGTTAACATAATGTAATTTTGTTAACATAACGTGTGTTAACATAACGTGTTAGGTGGTGTATATAGTACACCACCTGCGCCGTTATGTTACCACCCGTTATGTTACCCAAATTCCGTTATGTTACCACTTTTTGGGATATAATGGACCTAAGTTTCCGCCCACGCCCTACGCCGTTATGTTACCAATCGCCTACGCTCCATCCCGTTATAATACCAGTTTCAGTTACATTTGTTTAAGTAGTAACATTTTGAATTAGACTTTAAGTACTTTTATTATAGACTAATTTTCTTTGGCACTTTCGAATTGGAGTCCCCTTTTTCTCAATGTACGGTATATTATATACGTTTATATAAACAATTTATTATGACTATAATCAGTGTAAGAAGCGCTGAGGAAATTTCGGTCCAACGTGTTGGGGGCATTGGAAAAAAATAAGCGTTGGTCAACGCGTGCGTTGGGCGTTAGAAAAAAATAGAGCGGTGGCTAACGTTTCAAACACTAGACAATAATAGTCACAATTTGTGCAACATGATTTGGTTCAGGTCTAAGTTTGCAACGTATAACATAAGCCAACTTGCGTTTTGGCCAGTCGTTTCGTCAGATATTTTCATAATTTCTCTTTTAAGTTCATAACTTGATGGGTATTTGTGTTTTTGGTTGACTCATGTCATTAATACAAAATTTAAACAACGAAAGAATGAAAACGAGATAAATTTTGAATTGCGACAATCTGAGATCTAGAACAAAAAAAGGCTAAATGCGATTATGTTACCAGCAAACCCTAAATTCCATTATGTTACCAAACCCCCCCCTAAATTATCAAACTAAATTTTTGTTTTCAACTTTTCCGCCTACGCCCTAACCAATTATGTTACCAAAATTCTGTTATGTTACCATTTTTTCGGTTTTCTTGTGGTAACATACCAGCGCAGGTGGTGTATATAATATATACCGCCTGATTACAGAGCAATACTTTAAAGGTAATGTTAAAATTTGCCCTCAAATTTACCTTATTATGATGCTTATTAGCGAGATTTGCGCGCAGCAAAACTAAAAAAAAACAGAATTGTTTTTCCTCTTTTGATATCAGGACGATAAAACATACAGTATGGTCACGTTATACACTATATGTACTGCGACGTCGCGACGCGTCGTTTTGTATATCGACATTCTAGTGAAGTACACGTTTTATTTAACCTACCTAATTTGACACGACACACAAATAATTTATAGTTAGTAGCAAAAGACAAAGTTGGAAAAAAGTACCCGATAAACAAACATGATATCTACACCGAAAGTGGAACACGCTAAATACTAGAAGGTAGACAAATGAAAATAACCAAACATCGTCGAACTATTAGTTAAAGCTATTAAAAGTTGCCGCAGAGTTGGTAGAATTTGATAGAATATTCCTTGGCGCCTAATGCGGTTAACACCTTTTCCCAACCACATTTCGTCAAATTCTGGTTAGGTAATTTAGGTAATAAAAAAATTTATTGTCTGGAAAAGATTTGGAATTAATTAAAAACTTCTAATTTCGAGTAGACCTGATTCTGTAAAAAAAATCGAGAAGTTGTTACGGCCTCTAGATAATCCGAACATTAGATTTTTTTGAGCAAAATCTTGAACAAAAAGCTAGATTCTAAAGCCTAGAAAGTTATAGGGTCCAGGGCTCGGTACAATTGGCTCGCTTTGGCCAATGAAAAACTTAACACTAACAAGCCGAGCCAAGCCAAACAAATTATGGGCCCGAGCCAAGCCGTTAGAGCGAGCCAAGCCGAGCCAAGCGAACAATATTTTGAGGGCTCAAAAGCCGAGCTGAGCCAAAAAAAGAGCCAATTATGCCGAGCCCTGATCGGGTCCTTGCTTAACATCTATCACATATAGTGGAAACCAAAGGTCGGCACTCGGGTACCTCGTTTTGAGCTCAGGTATTACCCGGCTTTTTACCCGTGTTTTCCCGCGGGTAACAAACTCGGACGGGTAAGAAAAAAAATCTAATATGCTGACCTCTGGCGGAAACTTGATCGATGACATATTTGTGATAAATATCCTTGTTTTATAAATAATTTAATACCATAAGTTATGGTCCATAACGGACTAGAATGATGATGTTACATTATTTTATCGATAGCGAGATTTACTTTCCAGATTCTAGTTTGAATCCAAATTTTATGAACCCTATTTTGACAACAAACGACCAATATTTATTTTTACTATGACGCGGCGCTGGATATCATACAAGTTTTACGATTACTTTCTTACAGTGTTCTATTTTTGAAAATGACGAATTATGACCGTTCAACAAAAATTACACCAAAAATATGTTGGTGGATGGCGAAAATGATTGGTTAATATAGACTTGAACAAATTATCTTTTTTTTTGTGATTGTAATCACCATTTTTTAAGGTGAAGTTAAATTAAAACGAAAAAACAGTGATCCATTGAGACCTTAGGAGTCTGAGCTTATCCAGAAAAAAACACGTCACTGTCAAACGAAACAGGATAACATATGTAAGGTAAGTAGTTGAAATTGGCACATATTATTAACTTAAAGTTTACCTTTATTTACGAGCTCAGACGAGTCATAAATTACGCAAACTAAGGGTAGATTTCGAAATTTACCCTACTTGGCGCCCGGTCCATTTCAAGTTATAATTTTTCAATGATTATATAATAATAACATAATGAAGTTAGGCCAAATTCCACATGTTGGCTCATTGACTAAAATCATAAATTATGACTCATAATTTGGCCTAACTTCATTATGTTATTATTAACCATTTAAAAATTAAAACTTGAAATGGACCGGGCGCCAATTTCAAAATTTACCCTTAGTTTGCGTCCGCTACGTTGTTTTTTCCGAAAAACTGACTCTTACTTGGCTGAAACGCACCCTCACTTAGCGTTTTATTTCTTTCTAAATGAAATCTACCCTTACTTGACACTCCATATGGGCCGTACCCTTACTTGACCGCTCTACCATTACTTGGCGTTCATCCCCTTATTGCGCGCTGCTAGCGTTTTTTGGCGCCCGTTGTATAAAATATTTGGAAACTGGGCGTTAAGGCTATGACAAGCACAAGATTTTGTCTTAAAGCTCAACTTAAATTGTAAATTAAGAAATGTTTGACCTAAATCCACTTTCTGCAACGTTCTTCGCTATTAACTTATGTGCTATTTCTGGTCAAAAACGTGTCATCACTCGATTTTTAGTTGAATGCAACCATTGATTAAACAGATCAGTTATATTAGTTTTAAACTATTCAATTTCCTTTACATTCAAAATTTAACTAGTTGAACTTTAATATAATGACCGAAACCAATTTTTTTAAAGGCTAAACGCCAAGATAGTTTTGTTCCACCGAAACTAATCTAAAAAAAACGTTTGGGGGTTACACGATGTAACTTACATTACAAGCAGCGCGGTGAGTTGTTTGCGTGGCTAAAGGACGCTAGCCAATAGGAGGCGCCTATAAAAAACATGATCCAATAGGCGCGCTTGTAATTCAGTTACAGACGCTCCGCGCCTACGGCGTTGGCATCTGTAACTGCTTATGGCCCACGAACCCTTATGTGTTATATAACGCACATTTTTATGGGAGGAATCGAATTGGCGGGCAAACCATTTTTTTGAAAAATTTTGCCCGCCAGTTTGTAGCCCTCCATTTTTTTGAGTTAATAACTTTTGAAACCCTAAAATAATGTTGCCACTTTGACCATTTTAACCTCTGCGTCACACTCAAAAAATGTTACCTGTTGTCGGAGACTCACTAGTTTAAACTTAAAACCTTAAAAGTAAATTAGTAATCTTATTAAATAACAGATTTGTTAACGCAAAAATTTAATTCCGCATCACGAACGTGTACGGCCAGGGATTAAGCACGGTACGTACTTTAAAAAACTGGGTCACATGTGGGTTTGTAGAGATTCATAATGTATANGCTTCGCGGGGCTGCTCTGTCAGGGGACTGGTTACACGCGCATACTCAGTGAGCAATAACTAACAAAATTCGTGGTTTACATATACAAGGGGGTCTCGTTATAAGGTGTTCTATCAATATTCTAGAAAATACTGCTAGTTCGTTACAAGTTCACGAAAATTTGTATTTTTTTCTTTTCGTGGGCACCTAGGGGTTAAAATTAAAATGTGCATTAGGGCAATTTATTGTTAATTATTGTATTAATTATACGTTTCACGGTAATGTAAGTTTTTATTGTGTTACTATTAACTAAAAATGATAAACGTGACAAAAATTCTCATTTTAAATTTTTTTTATGAAGTCAGACATATTCAAACTCGTTTTAAAAAAATGGTTTGCTTTTTTTCGAGCCAAAAACTTGCATACGGGTAGCTTACAATTGGGGCTAGATGCTGTATTTGTGTCCTTACTAGCGGAGGACTCTAAGTACCTGAAATTTTGGAAAAAAGGTGGAAAAGACGATTTTTTTGTGATTTTTCAATATTTNTTTTTTACAAACCTACGACCACGTGATAACTAGACAAGATAAAATAATGGTGAAAAACGAGTACTAGCCAAATCATGCAAAATCGAATGACGAGTACGAAAAGAGGATATAGTCTTTATGCTAAGGACTCTAAGTACCTGAAATTTTGGAAAAAAAGGTTGAAAAGTCGATTTTTTAGTGATTTTTCAATATTTCATCAGCCTATATTTAAATTTCCGTTAACAATAAGGTAGTAAATCTATATATATATATCGAATCAGTGAATCAAGCGCTTTAATTTGAGCCTAATTAGGACAAAATCGGAAACCAAATTTTTTTCAATCGCTGTCAACCTACGCAAAGTTTTCGAAAAAAAAAATTCAAAATTTAAAAAAAAAATTTTTTTTTACATTTGCCACAAAATGTACTTTTCCGATTTTTAATATCATGAACGGTATTCCTAAACTCCGAGTTTGTGGGCACCCTAGTTTGAAGCCTGTGTTTTTTATAAAGGTATTAAACAGAAGAATTATATACCGCCTGAATATAATACTTTAAAGGTCATGTTAAGATTTCCCTGAAATTTACCTTATTATGATGCTTATTAGCGAGATTTGCGCGCAGCAAAACGACAAAAGGAGAATGTTTTTCCTCTTTTTATATAGGGACGATAGAACCTATAGTATGGCCACGTTATACACTATATGTACTGCGACATCGTTTTGTATATCGATGTTTAATGAAGTACACGTTTTATTTAACCTACCTAATTTGACACGACACACAAATACTTTATAGTTAGTAGCAAAAGACAAAGTTGGAAAAAAGTACCCGATAAACAAACATGATATCTACACTGAAAAGGGAACACGCTAAATACTAGTAGGTAGACAAATGCGAATAATCAAACATCGTCTCATACTAAGCTATTAAAAATTGCCGCAAAGTTGTTTTACAATTTGAGAGATTATTCCTTGGCGCCTAATTTGGTTAACACCTTTTCTCAACCACATTTCGTGAATTTCTGGTTAGAAAATATAGGTAATAAAAAAGTTTATTGTCTAGAAAAGATTTGGAATTAATTAAAAACTTCTAATTTCGAGTAGAGCTGATTTTGAAAAAAAACGAGAAGTTGTTACGGCCCTAGATAATCCGAACATTAGATTGAACATAAGATTTTGAGCACAATCTTGAACAAAAAGCTAGATTCTAAATCCTAGAAAGTTATCGGGTCCAGGGCTCGGCACAACTGGCTCGCCTTGGCCAATGAAAATCTTAACGCTAACAAGCCGAGCCGAGCCAAGCAAATTATGGGCCTGAGCTAAGCCGAGCCAAATATTTTTTGCGCTAGAGCGAGCCGAGCCAAAAAAGTTTGAGCTTAAGCGAGCCGACCCAATTTTTTTTTTTTGAGTTACAGCGAGCCGAGCCGAGCCAAGCGTACAAAATTTTGAGGGCTCAAAAACCAAGCCGAGCCAAAAAAAGAGCCAATTATGCCGAGCCCTGATCGGGTCATTGCTTAACATCTATCAGATATAGCGGAAACTTGGTCGATGACATATTTGTGATAAATATCTTTGTTTGATAAATAATTTAATACCATAACGGACTAAAATGATGATGTTACATTATTTTATCGATAGCGAGATTTACCTTCCAGATTCTAGTTTGAATCCAAATTTTATGAACCCTATTTTGACAACAAGCGACCAATATTTATTTTTACTATGACGCGGCGCTAGATATCATACAAGTTTTACGATTACTTTCTAACAGTGTTCTATTTTTGAAAATGACGAATTATAACCGTTCAACAAAAATTACACCAAA
>SCLG01000082.1:339726-365814 GCA_004367875.1 Oikopleura albicans | reverse complement strand
TAATAATAACATAATGAAGTTAGGCCAAACTCGACATGTTGGCTCATTGACTAAAATCATAAATTATGACTCATAATTTGGCCTAACTTCATTATGTTATTATTATATAACCATTGAAAAATTAAAACTTGAAATGGACCGGGCGCCAATTTCAAAATTTACCCTTAGTTTGCGTCCGCTACGTTGCTTTTTCCGAAAAACTGACTCTTACTTGGCTGAAACGCACCCTCACTTAGCGTTTTATTTCTTTCTAAATGAAACCTACCCTTACTTGACACTCCATATGGGCCGTACCCTTACTTGACCGCTCTACCATTACTTGGCGTTCATCCCCTTATTGCGCGCTGCTAGCGTTTTTTGGCGCCCGTTGTATAAAATATTTGGAAACTGGGCGTAAAGGCTATGACAAGCACAAGATTTTTTCTTAAAGCTCAACTTAAATTGTAAATTAAGAAATTTTTTGACCTAAATCAACTTTCTGCAACGTTCTTCGCTATTACTTATGTGAAACTTCTGGTCAAAAACGTGTCATCGCTCAATTTTTAGTTGAATGCAACCATTGATTAAACAGATCAGTTATATTAGTTTTAAACTATTTAATTTCCTTTACATTCGAAATTTAACTAGTTGAACCTTAATATAATGAGCGAAACCAATTTTTTTAAAAGGCGAAACGCCAAGATAGTTTTGTTCCACCGAAACTGAACTGGAAAAAACATTTGGGGGTTACATCATGTAACTTACATTACAAGCAGCGCGGTGAGTTGTTTGCGTGGCTAAACGACGCTAGCCAATAGAAGGCGCATATAAAAAAGTATGAGCCAATAGGCGCTTATTCCATGCCGTTCATTGAGAATATGGATGACTCGTAAAAAATATTGAACCACGTTTTAGTTAGTGTTATGGAATTCAGTTACAGGCCGCCTTATGGCCCACGAACCCTTATGTATTATTATAACACCGTTATATAATACAGATTTTTATGAGTTTAAAAGCTTTTGAAACCCTAAAATAATGTTGCCAATTTGACAATTTTAACCTCTGCGTCACACTCAAAAAATGTAACCCGCTTTCGGAGACTCACTAGTTTAAACTTAAAACCTTAAAGGTAAATTAGTAATCTTATTAAATAACAGATTTGTTAACGCAAAAATTTAATTCCGCATCACGAACGTGTACGGCCAGGGATTAAGCACGGTACATACTTAAAAAAACTGGGTCACATGTGGGTTTGTAGAGATTCAAAATGTATATGTTAATAAGTAAGAAATGTTAACAAGTCGGAAACTCCGTTGTTCAACTGAAATTTATTGACCAAATGATCTTGCTCATTTTTTGCCCATTACCCTTTATTTAGAACTTTGATACGGTGTGACAAAGCTCAAAATTTACCGCTTTTTATTCCAGAAATTTATACGGAATGAAATTCAGAAAAGATTCCATCGTTTTTCGATGTCACAATTATTTTCATTCGTTTCGCAATTGAAAAAATAATTGTGAACGAGCAAAGGAATGGAATTATTCCCCTGATGATTATTACTTTTTAGAATTAGAAGCGGTAAATTTTGGGCTTTGTCACACCGTTTTAACGAGAGTCTAGCGAGACATAAAATTACCAATTTACCTTTCGTTACTTTTTTAGTTTCAAAATTAACCAAAAGAATATCAGGGCTGGTTGTAGTCGTCATTTGTTCTCCCCAATTCTGGTCTGCCGGGTGCTTTCGACCAAACGTGACATTACTGTCATCATCGCCAGCTTCATCAAAAAAAGACTTTTTCGTTTTCCCCTGAAAAATAAAAATGAACAGGTCTGTGCATATCTTAAAGACAATCTAATCTTTAAAAATAAAAACTATTTTAAAGAGCAGCTACTTAAACATCGAACAGTGAAGCCATTTGCATTGGCGGTTACCAGAGTAAGTGATAGTGAAAAATGTTTGGAGAAAAACTGTTTTGACCAAATTGTAGAGCTCGAAAAGTTGGACCGTACATGTGGTAATGCGAAATTCGAGAAATGTCCATGGCGGGATCTAGAATTTTTTTGAGAAAAAAAAAACGGATGGAGAGTTGAAACTCTGTAGTTGTTTTTAAATACACTCCCTGAGGGTTTATGTGACCGAGGTTTATGTGACCAAAAAACTCCAATGGATGGTTTATGTGACCACTTTTTGAGGAAAAGTTTCCCAACAAATCCCGCCCACACATGAGGGTTTATGTGACCACTGAGTCATTTTTTCTCTCAGATAAGTTGGGAAATTCATCGTATATCTTCAAAATATCTTTTTTGTATCAAACGACAAGTGATAAATAAAGTTTTTCTCTTTTTTTTGGTCATTTTGAATTAATTTTACTTTCAACAAGAACAAGTTATACAGTTTATGCACCAAAATTTGATACAAGTCTAGAACGCGCCCGACCGTGGGTTTATGTGACCAAAAAAATTTCAGCAAAGTTTTCCGCCTACGCCTGAGGGTATATCTGACCAATTTTGGTTTATGAGACCACTTTTCAGGTCGCGAAATGGTCACATAAACCCTCAGGGAGTGTAAATAATTTTGGAATAATTTGAGGGAAATTTCTCAGAAGAATTTCTCATTAAGCCATGTACTATGAATCATAGTCTATGATCATTTGACTGTAATATTTTTAGTCGAAATTATTATGAAATCCAATTTATATCCATAACTATATCCGTTTGACAACCAAAATAAAGAAGACTTAGGTACGTTCTAGGCACACACTTAAAAAGGGGTCTGGTTATAAGGTCTGAAGTTTTGACTGTTATAAGGTAACTTCTTCTTTTTTAACATAAACTTTTTTATACAACATGTTATAGGGGGTTCGTATTTTGTAAACAAATCTACCGTACCGTCCTTAAATGTCCTTAAGTGTCATTAAAAATGAACAAAAACGTACAAAAGCACCGTACCACCAATATAAAATTCCAAGTCCTTCAAACATTTTTTTGAACAAGGAAAAGGCTGAACTATTTTACGTAACGTTGTTTGGATATTTACATATGTAATCTGGCATACCAATTTCGACGAGTAATTTTTCGTTGTATCTAACTTAATAGATATAACCACAACTTTCTATACAAAAGGTGATCTTTAAAATGATATAAAATAAGAAATTCTGATTTTCGAATTTAGGGCAGTTATTTTTGAGGGTATTGTGAGCATGTTTACAAATTTTCCCCAAAATAAACAAATAGGAAGTAATACTTTATTTCATCATTTCAGAGGTCGCCGGTTCGATCCCCGCTCATTCAATTTTTTTTGTAACTCGTAAAAATATTGGGATTGAATTAATCCCGACGTGTTATGATTCTGAGTTTTAAGAAAACACCGAAAATGACCAAAACACAACAACAAAATGTTTTGATTTTGTCAATTAAATAGGATAAATGTACCTTAAGTTCAGCAGCGAAAATTGCGTATTTATTATCGTGCGAAAGGACAACGCCTCCAGTGATTGCCGTATCTGCCGGAATTGTATCGACTTCTTTTGCTAAGGAAATCCGTTCAATGCGTTTCTGATCACTCCATAGCTCCACAAAGTGTTCCTTTTTTTCGCCAACTTCCGCTTGAACAAGTTGGACAAAGTGTCCATTTTTGTTCGGATCAGACTTCTTGATAATACTTTTTGGGCTACTCAAAGTAGAAGACTTAATAAGGGTTTCAAACGTCTTTATTTTCAGGCATTTAGATCAGGAATTCGGGAACCGAAATCTAAGAGTAATTATTGGGCCGACGAATTGGGTAACCTATGGACTCTGGAATTTTGTGGTCCGTTTTGGCTCTAATTTCTTTTTCGTCAAACAACGTCAATCTGACTATTAAGAAATTGATTCGGGCCACCAGGGCCTTCTAGAGAGCTATTTGAAATATCAAACCTACCCAAAAAATAATGCCCATGGAATTTTCTCGAAAAGTTGAGGGGGTCAGCAATACCAATTCTGCCTTACGGGGCCTCCTTTTTCTAGTAAGAACTGGGTACTTCTCAGGGACCGCGCAGTGTTCCCACATCTGGGAACGCCACTAAAATGCGTGGGTTTAAATGTTTTTTAATTGTACATTATATTTTTTTTGCCTTTTTTCTGGTAAATCTGAATATTTAATTTCTTATAGGCTATAGGACCTTACGGTCGGTAAGTTACAGCTTTGAACCTTGGGGGTTACCGGATATGTTCTCTAATTGTATTACAGTCTTCGTCCCCAAATAGGCAAACCCTAATTCGGCAAGAATACCCCAAATCGGTAAGAATTTTTTCAAATCTTTCAATCACCCCAATTCGGCAAGTCCCGAAATCGGCAAGAATTTGCCGATTTTTCGCATTAACAGCTTAGGTTTAACTCCCATGGGAATTGTTTGTATATATTGAAACAACCCTTTTCATCGATATGAGGTTAAAAGAAATATGTATCACCATGGTTTTATTTATTTTAATCTATTTACAACATATACTAGTACCAAAAATATAGGATTATTAGGCCTTAAAACGGTAAAAATACTAAATGACCCCAAATCGGCAGGAATACCCCAAATCGGCAAGGTTTTTGTTTTCCTTTTTGTTGCCGATTTGGGGACGAGGACTGTACATAACTTTTGTCACCCTAGGCATGATAATGTTTAAAATATTCTGGATGAAAACCCTGGACTGAAGAGGAATTAGCGCGGAGGTTGAACGGTCAAACATCCATGACCTTAACAGCGTGGCATCATCCAACTTTGCGGGGTCGGTTATTGACCATTGAGATTCAATATGGACCCATTGTTTGGAACTTGAGAGAGATCCCTTTGAAACTTGGGGAATTCGCTTCAATCTAAAAATACAAATACACAGGGTGAGCTGTTATCTTGAGAACTTGGTCCTCGAAAAGTCGCAAGATAGCTGCTCAGTGCTTTGGCAGAGGTCCCTAAGTTTTGAACCCAAATCCTGAACGAGTGGAATTAATTTGACCGTAGCAACCAACAGGTGTGGGATAGAGACGAAATTCAAGTACAGTCCCGACCTTCCTTTTGTGCAATTTGCGTTTCCTAAAACCGTGCACAGCTAGGCAGTTGTGTACAACTAAGCAGTCGCGCATCACGGTACATTTTTTATAAACCTCCTGCGCCGTTATCGGGTCCAAATGTCGACTCCAAATTTTCTAGCCACCCCACCTACGCAATGCGCCGTTATTGGGTCAAAAAAAATTTCGTCGTTAAAATACGTGTAAATACTTTTTTTTTAAATAAATGTTTGACGTCTCAATCTTTTCTCTATTTTTCCGATAACGGCGCATGGAGTGTATTGCATTTTTGGTTAACTAGTTAGTCAGACAACTTTTTAGATTTGATTTTCGGATTTAAATTGTACATTTTTTAATATTATATATTTTTTATTATGTGTATTTTTTATTATTTAACAGTCATGCGCATCTGGGGTAGCTAGCTACCCAATTTACTCTAGCGCGCCAAACAATGAACGGATTTTTTGATTATTATTTTATTTTGAAGCCCTGTTCTTATTCTCTTACTGGGTGATTTTCAACCTGAACCCTTGTCCTCCACGGACTAAAACGTAAAAAAATTATCTAAAAAAAATATGTTTCTCCCTTATAAAAGCGTATTTATTATTTTTTTTTTGATTTCAAATCCGTTGTCCGTTTTATATTATCACAAGCCGTTCTCTTTTTATTTAGAAATAAAGTGAAAATGGGTAGCTAGCTACCCAATATGCGCATGACTGTTAAAATTTAACATTTGGCAGACTTGTCAGTCTCGTAAATTTTCTCGAACAAGTGCACAACTGGGCAGTCGTTCAAAGCTAGAGGGTGCACAACTGGAAGGTGGGAACTGTATGAGTTCGATGCCTGTACCGTATAGGCTATACCGTATATACTAAGGCTATACCGTATAGGCAGTGTTGGAAAAGTTGGCCAACGGTCGAAGTTTTCCCAACGCCCAACGCAAGCGTTGGCCAACGCACCAATTTTTCCCAACGCTAGCGTTGGCCAACGCACGCTCCCAACGCGTTGGGCGAAAAATTGTCCCAACGCCCAACGTTTCCAACACTGCGTATAGGCTCGTATAGGCTATACCGTATAGGCTATACGGTATAGCCTATACGAGTAAAGCCAAAGAGGTAACCAAATCAAGTTTTTGAATTAATTTTTTTACATTAATTTTTTGTACTTAGTTATTTGGCAGATTATTGTTAAAAATCACATTTTAAACGTTTCAAGAATCATACCTTCTCCATATTGCAACTGCTTGTTTTTCAGCTTCATTCATTATTTTATTTCTCTATTTTTGTTATTTAAAACATGCATTTGATTGGTTGATAAAAACTCCCAAACATTTCATTGGCTCTTCTGATGAATCAGTTTATTTGAATTATTTTATTTGGCGAAAATTTGTTCTCAAAAAATTGAAAGCAATAAATTTGTCGTTGTCAAATAAGTTGCATACAAATTGAAAACTGCGAATTACTAGAACATTTTTTTAAATATTACAAAGTTTATCGTTTTTTTAATTATGCAACAGAATATCGGTCGGGGGTAAATTGGCGGTAGTTCTACCGCCAATTATGAAGGAAAATTGGCGGTAGTCCACCAATTTACCCGCTTCGCGTAACTACCGCCAGTTTCATGTTAAATAAATTATTAATGATTTATATTGGCCGATCCTACTGGTATCAAAGTGTTCATAAAATGTATTTATTCCAACTACCGCCAGTTTGAAAATAGAACTACCGCCAGTTTTGACCAAAATCCGGGAAAATTGGCGGTACTACCGCCAGTTTACCCGCCTCCAGAATATCGCAGAAAATATATTTGATCGTGTTTGTATGGCGCTACCGGAAAACGGAGAAACCTGAACACGGAGGGAATTTGCCACAAATGGCCTCTTAAATGCTCTCTAGCGCCAAAACTTGTCTCATTTTCCGACTTTTTTATTTCAGCAACGTAATCTACGCACCAAACTGCATCATATGTGTGAGTTTTAGAAAACAATTATTTTTTTCTGTAGAAAATTTTCTCCGTTTTCATGTTTCCCCGTTTTCCGATTTCTCCGTTTTCCGGTTTCTTCGTTTTCCGGTAGTGCCCTTTGTGTTGCCGCAAGACTTCTACATTAAATTTCACTTTTGGAGGAACCGGAAATCCTCTTTTAAACCGGAAATTGTCAGTTTCTTGTGATCCAATGGTGGGAATTTACTAAAAACTGGCATGTACATTGTACAATTATTTACACCTAGAGAGAACGACCCCGCTGTCATTTTTTTATGAACTGCCGATAAATGTCCGGAAAATGATATTAGTCGGAATTTCGACTTTTACTGGCCAGAATTACATGACACTTGGTTGCATTTAAGTTGGCATGTAAAAGACGATCCCGGTGTTATTTTTTATGTAGCACCGATTAATCTCCGGTAAAATGACATTTGTCGGTTTCTCGAGTTTTACTGAACGGCATTACATAAAACGTGGTTCGTATTAAAATCATGTTTTTGCTCTCTAGCGCTTGTCTACATCAGAGCAAACCACCTCAAACGATCAAAAAAGCGTTAAAATATAAATACCGGTTTAACTCGAGCCGGTAAACTTTGAAGTTTTTTTCTACAAAAAAATTAACCGGTATATTCTATGTAGACTTGTTAGGCTGAAGATACCGAATAATGTCATTTTAACGGACATTTACCGGTTGTAAATAAAAACTAACACCGGTTCGTCTTCTTCAGACCAAACTAGATATAATAACCAAGTTTCATTTTATTTCGGCTAATTAAACTCGAGAATCCGACAAATGTCATTTTACCGGACATTTATCGGTATTCATGAAAAGGATTTCCGGTGTCTTCCCGATCCTAAATCAAACATCATATACCGTCTGCCCTTCTCAATTTCTCCCCGTTATACCAGGTGCCGAAAAATATATTTAGTTTTTATGTTCTAGACCACAGCGACTCTCAAAAGAAATTCATTCTCGTTAAAGGGATTTCCGGTTTAAAATAATATTTCCGGTACGTCATCGGCCATTCAAACTTGTCAAATCTAAGTAAATTTGTATGTAACATTTCTGTCCTTGACAGATTGTTGTACTAAGATTGCTGATGAAAAATCAAACTAGTAAATACTAATGTGTGTTTGAGTCTCTTTACAGAGAAATTATTTTATTCGTTCTATTTTTCAGAAAATTTTCAGCTCATGATTTTTTCTTCCTGAAGAAAGTCCTCAATTTCAGGTGCTTATTCCACTTCGATCTCATTTTTTCTCCAAATGGAAAATATTCGTTATCATACTTTGAATGGGTGTAAAATTACTGCCGTAATATACTAAACTAGTACTACTAGGACTACTAGGACTACTAGGACTACTGTCTCGTCGGGAGAAAAGTCCGAGCGGCGTCCCAATCGACAAAAGAGACACAAATGGTCATATCGTATTAATATATTCATATACCACGTCTACTTTGCTACATAATTATACTTTTTTTGTCAAAATTAGGGGATGCAAAACTTGTCAAATTTGAAATAAGCTCTGAAAACGCTGAAAATTTGGGTCTATCTAGAAAATTAGGTTCTACCTCTAGGTAGTATAATCCAGGGATCACGAATTTCTGGTCGGTTTTTTAATTCGATGTCCGGTTAACCAGTTATCGGTTTTTCATACTTCCCATAAGTGAATTAAGGGCAAAATTAGCTTTAGGACTACGGTGAATTCAAATCTAGAGTCGGTTCTTGAAAACAATGTTTTTCAGAAAAATTAAAACAAAGGTTTTTCGTTCAAAAGTCTGACATATTTTTCATGAAATATATCATTGAAAAACCCTTATTTTCATTATTATCATTTCAAACACCCTGACTTGACATCATGAGTACGAGAGTAGCACATGTCGTCATCATAAATGTACTCTGAATATCGCGATTATTGCCATATCTAAGAAGAAATGATATCGTCCAGTTGGCCAGGTAATTATTCGTCAAAGAATTTTCCTTTATGCACTTTTCCATGTTAAAGTGAAAAAATTTCAAAAAGCTTTTTACCGTAAAACCGTTTTTTACGAAAGATCACGGTATCATATTCAACAAACCTGTAACGACAATTTTTGGTATCATGTCGAGTTCCAATCCCTGAAGATATTCTTGTCTGCTTCTGCGAAGTTCAAGCTCATTATTTCTGAACAAAAATTATGACTCATATTTGTTTATGTTTAATGATTTATATTGCGATGGTGACCAACGTACACCACCTACCTACGTAAGTTAACAAAACTTTTGGAAAAAGGTGTTAATACGTGCATTTCAATAGGTTCATTTTGTTAACTTACGTGGGTAGGGCGTAGGCGGAAAAGTTGGCTCGAGCAGACTGTTAACTTACATTAATTTTGATAACTTATGTGAATTTTGTTAACTTCCGTGGTGTTAACTTACGTAGGTAGGTGGTGTATTCAAATTTAACAAGTTAATATTTTATTGTTTAATAATGAGTCATGATTCATGACTTTCCTAATTTAGGAAAAACACCCGGAAATTATGTGACTACTCTGAGACTAAGTCGACTTAATAGTGGCAAGCAGTGTTGGAAGCGTTGGGGTGCGTTAAGGAAATTTTCTTCTCAAATTGTTGCATAAAATTGCTACGTTGGCCAACGTTTCCAACACTTTCGGTTTCTCTTTCGGGTTTTTTTACATAAACCGGGTGCCCAGTTATCAGGCGGGTTTTGCGAAAAAAAACAGCCTGATAACTGCGCACCCGGTGTATAAAAAATTCTGAAATTACGGTCAAAATGGTCCTCGAAACTATACTAGTTGGCAATTACTTTTAGCCCAGGATCTGGAAAATCGTTATCGGTATTGGCAATATCTAAAATTTCAATAAAAAAAATACATGCAGTTCGTTAAGAATATAGACAACTTGTATAAAAGTTACAAGTGAATCAACGAAGATGGAGAGGAAGAGAGTAATAATATAATCTCATTGATATCAACATTCCTCTGATAAGACATGATATAATAAGTGCGATATAAGAAAAACGAACAAAAAAAAGCTCGAGATGAAAAAATGGCGCCTAAATGTCGCAAGTCCATATTTGGAAGATACCTGCATGTAATTAAGTTACAGACAGCCTACGGCTGTCAGTAACTTCTTATTATTTTAAATCAGCAAAAAAAACATTTTGTAACCAAAATAAATCATTTGCCTTTGTTATTCGCTACTTTTAAAATTAAATAAGAAAAATTAATTCTAGTTATTGTGTATACTTGTTACCAAATGATGTTCCAATAATGTCCCGATAAAACGGTAAATATAGCAATACTTACCGAATCGTAACTCAAATTGCGTATTCAGATACTAGAATACGAACATTTCGTGGAACATGAATAACCGATACGGCCAAATAAATCTTTTAGAGTTCTCAAAAAAAAAAATTTCTGCATTCATTTTTATAAAACCGTTAAAATGCGACCAGGATTAAACGGTTAGCCGACATTAAAACGTTAACAGTACTAATACCGATTGAGTTTCATGAAAATAGGCCGAGCGTTTCTAGATTGTTTGTAAATTTCTGTATTGGGAGAGCGGGCGACACAAGTAAGAAACACCCTGACAAATCAATCGACGAAATCTACAAACAATCAAGAAACGCTCGGCCGATTTTCATGAAACTCAACCGGTAGCAAATATCGATGGAACGCCAAACATAATGAAAACATAATAAAAAACAGCTGATGCCCTAATTTCAGTTATATAAAGTTGGCTTTAAAAAAATTGGTATTAGTCATACCTCATGAACTAAATGAAATAATCGAACTCATATTTATTTAAATGAGTCAGACGCTACTCGAGTAGCCTTTTTCCGGGTACCTTAAAAACGATATTTTGTTGAGTATGAACATCAGGACGGAGCATTCAATGAGAAATGATGACGCAACCAGAGCTGTCGTGAAAAAACAAGTATCTATTTCGTCCGTATTGTGAATTCCACACCGTAGCTCTTTCCAGCTCACGATTTCTTCTTTCTCGATAATTCGAATCTTGATGTTGCCGTTTATAATACTGAACTAAACAAAAATCTTGAAAATTCAGTTATTGTGTCATTAGCGTCTTATCAACGGAGCTAATTGGTATATTTTTTGGCCAAACAAACTTGTAAAAAAATAGTAGATACTTAGTATGGATGTAAATATTTGTGAAAATAAGGCACCCAGTGTTGGCAAAGTTCGCTAACGCTCCAAATTTCCCCAACGCCTAACGCAAGAGTTGGCCAACGCTTGGATTTTTCCCAGCGCCCAACGCGTTGGGAATAAAATCTAACGAACGCTCAACGTTCCCAACGCGTTGGTTTTCCACAGCATACATGCAGTTTAAAATTGCGTTAAGCGTTGGCAAAAATTTGAGCGTTGGCCAATGTTTGAATGTTTCCCCAACGCCAAACGCTCCGAACGCGTTGGGAAGAAAAATTTGTCCAACGTACAACGCTTCCAGCACCCTTTTAGTTTTAAAAATTGTCAATACAGTCCTCGTCCCCAAATCGGCAAAAAAAAAGGAAAAATAAATCCTTGCCGATTTGGGGTTATTTGGTATTTTAAGCGTTTTAAGGCCTAATAATTATATATTTTGGGTATAATATGTTTTAACTAGATTAAAATAAGTAAAACAATGGTTTTACATGATTCTTTAAACCTCATATTGATGAAAAGGCTTGTTTCCATAAATACAAACTCTTCCCTTGGGGGTTAAAGCTATTAGGGAAAGCTGGTAATGGGAAAAATCGGAAAATCCTTGCCGATTTAGGGACTTGCCGATTTGAGGTGATTGGAAAATTAGAAAAAATCCTTGCCGATTTGAGGACGAGGACTGTAACTGATTTTTTTCACCCTTAAAACAGTATTTTAAATATTTAAATAGAAAAATGCGTATAATCTGTAAAAGCTAGGTCAAGATAAAAGCTGGTCAAGAAAAAAAATTCAGCAGGTGAACCGTTATGATACACCCCGTTACAATGTATCTTACATTTTTTTACGTTTAACACTTTTTTAGCAAAACCGGTATTTTAAGGGCTACCGGTCCCTGAGAGGCCGCATTTTTACCCAAATCGTACGGTATATGGACGTATAGTGAGTAATACGGTGCGTGATTTACATCCTTAAATATTGTGACAACATGCGTAAGAATCATTTGGAATACAATGCTCTTTGTCGCCAGGCCTCGTCGAATGTCCAATTGAAAACATATTTCTCTTATTATCTGAAATGGTTGCTTATATGGGCTCGGTTTACCGCGGTTGTGCCGCATCTCAAAAAACAATGTTTGGTTTGAAAAAAGGTTTGGTTTTCACAAAAATAATAGCAGCAGTATGAACAAAAGGAGAATTTCTTGAAAATTATTACGAGAAACGTGTATATGATTTCTTCAAAAAACTTTTTCGGCTTCTTTTCACGGAAAACGTTCGTGATCTCACCTACTATGTTACAGTTTATGAGTTTGAATTTTAGCAACCTTACGAGAAAATTTCCAACGATTTGATTACAGCTAATGTAACATTTGATGTCCTCAGATTGGCCTAAAACAAAAAGAAAAATTATTCATAGAAAATCAAAATAGTTCTTGAACTCAAAATAAAAATTTATATGCAAAATGACAAAAAAAAACTGTCAGCGAAGGCAATGTACAACATAACGAATTGTAACAAAAATCTGTAAGTATTGGGAGACCTTTCTACAACGCAAATTAAATCACTTGTTTGTACAATACCAAGTTGGTACTACTCCTACTTATCTCATCAAAACGGCCTCAAATCAAAAATCGCTTCTTGGAAAAAATTTTGGAGGAAAAATCGGAATTTTTTTTCGCACGATGTTTTTAAAAAATATGTCTTTGGAGACATCTGAGAAATTTTGGATTGGTCTAGATGGATTCGTCATGCTGGAGTACCCCGTAAAACAATTTTTGCAAAAAATTTAAAAAAAACGGTCATAACAGGCTTGTGTGATGAACATCACACAGTGTACCGTACGGGTTAAACGAACACCTAGGTGCACCTGTGACCCACTGGAGTTGAAGTGTTTTACTGCGGTTTATCATATTGAACAGTTTTGTTCTCGGCACTACTGGAAAACGGAGAAAGTGGAAAACGAAGAAACTGGAAAACGGAGAAAATATTTTGCGTTAAGATTTTTTTTCTATTTTTATTTTTCTCCGTTTTCCTGTTTCTCCGTTTTCCAGTTTTTCCGTTTCCCAGTTTCTAGTCGGAAAACGGAGAAACTGGAAAACGGAGAAANACAACATGAGTCAGAATCATTTGGAATACAATGCTTTTTGTCGCCAGGCCTCGTCGAATGTCCAATTGGAAACATATTTCTCTTATAATCTGAAATGGTTGCTTATACGGGCTCGGTTTACCGCGGTTGTGCCCCATCTCAAAAAACAATTGTTGGTTTCAAAAAAAGTTTGGTTTTCACAAAAATAATACCAGCAGTATGAACAAAAGGAGAATACAGTCCCGGCTTTCAAATTGTGCACTCTCAAATTGTGCACGACTGCCAAATTGTGCACTTTTTCAGGAAAATTTACGAGACTGGCAAAAAGTCTTTTTGGCTTGCCAGACAAAATTTATTAATTGAATTATTTATTTTTTTGTTAGAAACGATAAAGGAGTCAATTTTGTGTATATTTTTGACTCTAAAACACCGTATAAAACTAGTAGTCAACTTGATAATAACGATTTTACCAAATTTTGGACGACTCTCAAATTGTGCACGACTTCCAAATTGTGCACGTTTTTCGGAAACGCAAAATGCACAATTTGAAGGTCGGGACTGTATCTTGAAAATTATTACAAGAAACGTTTATATGTTTTCTTCAAAAAATTTTTTCGGCTTCTTTTCACGGAAAACGTTCGTGATCTCACCTACTATGTTACAAATAATGAGTTTGAATTTTAGCAACCTTACGAGAAAATTTCCAACGATTTGATTACAGCTAATGTTACATTTGATGTCCTCAGATTGGCCTAAAACAAAAAGAAAAAGTATTCATAGAAAATCAAAATATCCGCACGATGTTTTCAAAAAATATGTCTTTGGAGACATCTGACAAATTTTGGATTGGTAGATGGATTCGTCATGCTGGAGTACCCCGTAAAACAATTTTGCAAAAAATTAAAAAAAAAACGGTCATAACAGGCTGGTGTGATGAACATCACACAGTGTACCGTACGGGTTAAACGAACACCTAGGTGCACCTGTGATCCACTGAAGTTGAAGTGTTTCACTGCGGTTTATCATATTGAAAAGTTTTTGTTCTCTGAATCTGTCTTAAATTAAATTCTCACCTTTAGAATAAATAGGGTTGATGCAACAGAAAAGGACAACAAAAATAAAGAATACGAAATGGTATAATTGGCTTCTAGCGGCATGCTATTCATTTATCTCTTTCGTAATAGCAAAATCTATTCGGTAAACTTGGTTTGAGTTGGATTAAAAACATTGTGATCATCAGGCGGTATTATAATCTAATATATATAAGGTTTAAGGTAACGACTCGATAGCATTTTGCGTTTCTGCCAGTGACATCACGGACGTCAATGCTAATATAAGATGCCATTATTAAGACGTTGGTTTAATTACTTTAATCAGGAACGACATGAACGTGTGTTATAGACTATAACTTATAGTCTGTTAGCATGAGCCATAACTTAACAGAGAATAATCAGCAGAACATTACGCATTCCACAAAATAGAACGTTATAAAAAAGTTCCGTCACACAATTTGAACAAACTGGACCCTTCACTATCACCAGTGATTCCCCACTAGAGCTCGACACGAATGGCTTTTGTCACGAATAAAACGCTCACTCCATTCCTGATTGACCAAGTTACGGTGAAAACTAACGGTCGCGTGCTCCTCGGGCATTTTGTCAAATCTCGAAATTTCAAATTGAAGTCTTTATGCAGACAAAGATAAAACAAAGAAATAAAAAAAATATTTAGGAACTACGACAAAAACCATAAAATTTAAAAAGATACAACTGAATATACTCATAACTTTGAGAAACCAGACAGAATATACACAGGGTATCCAGTTGACCCGCACCCAGTCACGGGAAAGGTCTAAATTTTTCCGCAATATCGTCCAGATAACACGGCTATTTGCAGTAAACGGGCATGTTTTCGCTAAAATTAGCTGCGCTTTAACCGGTTACCCTGTGTAAATCTGAATAATCATTTGCCCGTTACCAATGTTGTAACGAAAATAAGACAATTTTTTAGTCCGTGTCAATGTACTGAACCAGACCGGTTGGTGTGATGGAGTACTTAAATTACAATTTTCTTTTAAAGAAGAAAAACTAATAGTTTAATTGTAATTAAATTTTTTTATTCTTGGCTAATTTTCAATTTATTATCGATAAATCAAGCATAAAGTCGACGCGCCGCCGGTAAGAATGTTGAAACCCACTCGTATTGTTTTTTGTCAGTCGTGAGTTACGATTCATATGATATAAATTCAGAATTAGATCCCAGCATTTGATCTTTACTAGTTTCAAGACTGTTTTTTAAGCTTGTTAAATATCATCATTTATATTATTCCAATTATATTGAATACCGAGAATAATTATTAAAGAGCTTTCAACGTCGAATATCATTGAACTGGCAACCACTGGAATTGTAAGTGTGTTTGTAACTTTTTTTAGGTAAATTTTTCTTAATAGCAAAAGTTTGAAAATTCACTCACTTTTTGGCAAAAACTGCGATTCACTAATATTGGAGTTAGTAAGGGTACTGTCTAGTTAAGGATGGGCCTGACTCGAAACTTAAATATTTTTATTGACCGTTGTTATGAACACGAAAGTGAACTTGGATATAAATTTCAACTTAAAGTTAACTCCCAGGGGAAGTGTGTGCATATATGCACGCGACTTGTTTTTTCGTCGATAAAATGCCTATGCGGGCCTTCAAATCGAGTATTGATTCTCAGCGGTTACTGTTTGCGCGCCTATTTTATTATTTACTCGCATACCGAGCGCGTCAATATTGTTGTATACATACCTTAATTAAAGATTTCTAGAAAATTTATAGGAAGAAAGTTTGTTATACATTTTGTTAGGTCGAGTTAGTTTTTAAACATAAATCATGTCTTTTTACACATTTTCGTCCGTAAAGTCATTTTTAAATGTTCATATAAGTCAATTTGAAAAAAAAATCGTAGTACCTGCGTAAGTAAGAATTTTTTTCATGGAATCTAACCCGACGAACTGACCGTAAATAAAGGCTTAGATTATTAGTAATTAGATTATAGATAAGAAGATTTTACATCTAAGATGTACCAAAACAAGTTAATAAATGATTAGTATCAAAAACGAAAATGCAATCTAGATTCTTTACGCACGAATAATTTTTACAAATATTTTATAATTGATGCATCAGTATGTTGCCCGAGGGTAGGCTAAGCACAAGACCTCTGTACTTCAAAATATGTTAAATTGGACATAACAATAATATTTTCGGACAAATTGCTTATAACCTCAGACAAAAAAAAACAATCAGAGAAGCTACTGTAACGAGATTTTTACAAAAAGAAAAAAAAAAAAACGACTCATTATTAACGAGGTTAAACATTTTAATATAATATTGCTGAAATGATACTATGATAGTGAAATTATAAAACGTACCGTACACGATCCGCATTTGTAGTTTGCGGTGAGAGCTATAAAATTTTATTTTCATTCGTCATGAAATGAAATAGAGCATAATGAGCCTAGTCACGAAAAATACTTTATTTATAACTACATTTAACTCTGGGAAAGAGTGATTTGATAGCCCGTAGGGTGAATTGTGTGCAAATATGCACACACTTAAAAATCACAATTATTCGCAATGATTCAAGAAAACTGGCAGGACCAAGTTGTAGTGCTTGTCAAACTACGTCGATCTGACCATTCAGAAATTGGTTTGGGCCACCAGGACCCCCTAGAGAGCTGTTTGAAATTTTCAACCTACGCAAAAAATACCGTCAATGTAACTTTCTCGAAAAATTGAGAAGGGGTCAGTAATACTTGTTTTGACCTACGGGGCCTCCATAGGCCTTAAATCGACAAAAAAAACAAGCCGTGTGCATATATGCACACACTTCCCCCTGCGAGTTAAAAAAATTTTTGATCAACGCAAAAATCCTTGTACTGGAAACGAAATCTTTTGTATGCGATTGCAGTTTTCTCAGTTATTAAAATAATGTGTTTTTTGCGTGTGTTACGCGTAATTACAGGGTTAAAATTTTGAATAAAAATTCATTGAAAAAACATAGAAGAATACGGTAGATCGGATATTCTCCAAATTCGGCCGTTTTTCGGAGAAACTGATGCCAATTTAACTACTTATAATTATGTTGTTAGGACAAACTCGATGATCGATCATAGCAACAAGTCATTTCTGTTATAAAAGAAAACAAAAACATAATTTTCTAGCTTCAACCAGAAAACAATGGCGAAAGTTGACGTAGAGGAAATATCGTTGGCTGCCAAAATGTTAGAGAAGTCAAAAAAGCCGGCTCGGGTTACTTTCTGTCACCGGGGGAAAACGGCGCGTACGACTTGGCCGGAAGTATTCGCAAAAGCGAGCATTCTGGCGCGCCATTTCATAGACCAGAATATTGTGAAAAAGAAGTTGGCAATTATTGGACAATTTAACTTTGAGTCGTTTGTCTGCTTTGTAAGTTTGTTCATAATCCTATGTTTTAACTCATATTGAAAAACGGCCTGATAACTCCGGATGTGTCCAATAACCGCGTAGTGTTAACGATATATGAGTGTTTCTACTGGTTTAGTCTCATGAAAATCGGCTGCGCGTTTCTAGTATACCGTGTCGGCATATTTTAAAATGATATTGGCCAATAAGAGCACCCCATTGCAAAAAAAAAGAAGAAAATTGCTCTATTCTAGAAACACAGCCGATTTTCATGAGGCTAAACCTGTAGAATACGTTGGTTAAAAGTATAAAACCGTCGAGCGGAAAAAGGGTATGATGAGTGCGTAAGGCCGTGTACGGGTATATTATATACCGTATATCGTATACATACTAAGCAGTTACAGACAGAGATGTAAAAGTTCTGTTTTTTCGCAGAACTTGAAAATTTCAGACCAAAACACCAATAGAACAAAAGAACGCAAGAACACCGTTCTGGGCCATTCACATGAACTGAACCTTCTATTGTCATCACACGAAAATCAGAGAACCATCACGAAACAGAACGATCGTTCTGTTCTGTTCTAAAATTTAGAACAAAACTTTTACATCTCTGGTTACAGACCGCAGCGCCCTAGGCGCGGCCGGTCTATGACTAAATTCCAAGCCACGCCTTTTGGCTCATGATCTTTGATAGGCTCATGATCTTTGATAGGCACTTCCTATTGGCTATCCTTTAGCCACGCAAATGACTCACCGCGTGGCTCGGAATATAGCGTATACATTATAAATTATGTCCCATATTGGGTCAATTTTAAAATGTTATAAGGGACGAAAATTTTTCATTACCGGTAAAATTTTTCATAATAATGAATGAAAAGAGTATTTTCGCACAAATTTGTAAATAAGAATATGATTTAGATCGTTTGTGGCTCGCTAGTTTTTTGAGCCCGTGGCTCGGCTCGGCCCTACTCAAAATATGGTTGACTCGGCTCGACTTGGCCCGGGCCGACTCAAATTTCTCTTGGCTCGGGCTCACTCAAAATTAACCTGGCTTATCTCGATTCCTAAGCGTTAGAATTTTTGTTGGCTCCAGCTAGCCAAAACGAGCCAATTGTGATACAGTCAACCTTTTTAATCGAGGAAATTTTCTCATTCAAGCTTCTAAAAAAAATACTCTAGGTGGCGTGTGTCAAAGTCGGAAACCCAGTGCTAGTGTTAGACGCGATTGAGCCGGCGCGCTTTGAATTCATTGGAGAAATAGGTGTTGAGTGCGTATGGCTGGATCAGACGGCGTGTCAAGACTCGATTGATCTCACGCCGTACGATTCGGTTACAAGTATTATCAAAGTTGGCAGTCTTCCGGACAAAGTCAGACTTGAGACGTCAGGTGATCTCAACGAAATAATTATTGGGGAAGGAAATCCAACCGCAACTGCTAACGATCTATTTAATGTGATTAGCAGGAATCGATTTATTATTATAAAAAAAACGCTTCCAATTTCTTAAAACTCTGTCGATAATAGCAATTTGCAATACTGGTGTGGGTAACGAGTTTGTCAACGAGCAGAACGGGACGCGTCGTACTTTGACGAATCATAGTGAACCTAAACGACGTTTAAGTGGTATTTTCGGTTTCCTTGCAATTACTTGAAAAACACATCAATTTGAATACTACCGGTTGAGTTTCATGAAAATCGGCAAAGCGTTCCTAGATTGTTGGGAATTTCTGTATTGAGAGAGCGGGTGACATAAGTAAGAGACACGCTGACAAATCAATCGAAGAAATCTACAAACAATCTAGAAACGCTCGGCAGATTTTCATGAAACTCAACCGGTAAAAAGGGTCTCGCATTAAGCGACGGTTTGTTATTTTTTTTATGAAAGTCACTCATGTCCCATAACTTGAATTTTGTCCGTTAATTTGAGCTTTTTTTTTATTTTTTTGAAAAAATCCATCCCTTAATTTGAGCTTTTTTTTGAAAAAATCCGTCCCTTAGTTTAAATCTTTTTGAAAAAAGTGTCCCTCAATTTGAATTATGTCCCTTGATATGAGACCCCCTGTAAGTTACAGGCTGTAACTGTGCATTATCTTTTCAGTATAGAAGACTTACTTAAATTAATCGAGATAAGTATATCACCGCAAGAAGTGTTATGTTACTCGACGACATCGGGCACAACTGGAAAACCAAAAATTATACAATTTGGAAACAAGTACGGCGACGGCCAGCCAGTTTATTATAATGATCCCAAAGGACCTTGTGATATTTGGAAATTGTTTGGGATATTTGGGTTTGGCGGGACATTTGCATTTCTTAAACGGAAAGGGAATATGATGGCGATGGCGAATTTTGTATCTCATATTTACTTTATCATGATTCAGTGGTTTATGTCCGAAAAACCGATTAATTTTACTTTACTTGACCAGGATAATTTTGAGGTACGTGTAATGCAATATACGAGGCACCGCATTTTCCATATAAGGGTCGCTTTCTTCAAAAATATATATACACCGCTTGTCTACGGAACTTAACAATATGTCCGGAAGTTAACAACATTCATGTTAACAGTTGGTTAGCGTCGTCTTTTCCAGTTTTAGTTGACGCATTGTCTACTTAAGTTAACAAAATACCGAGAAGTAGACAAAAGTCATGGAAGTTAACACCTCTTTTTCTCTATCGTTTTGTTAACCTCCGTAGACAGGTGGGGTGTATATGACATAATTTGTGTATATTTTTAAATTTGTATACACTACTTGCGCAGTTGTTTTTCAAAAATGGATATTCGTCATCTCTTTGTGATATTTCATCTTGATTTCTGCTTATGCAGTTATCCCGCACTCACTTTTCTGGCACAAGATATTTTCCGCCTGCGAACTGCCCAGTTATTTTTTTAAAATTAAAATAACTCCGCAGATGGTATATATCTATACACACCGGGTGCGCAGTTATCAGGCGGGTTGCGCGATAAAAAAACGCCTGATAAATGCGTAGGGTGCCTGATAAATGCGCAGAGCGTAGGTGGAATAAGGAAAAAGGATGCAAAAAACTGCCTGATAAGAGCGCAAATTCAATGTTTTACCAACTTTCATATAAAGGACAATTTTAAGACACATGGTATCATTCAAAAACTCACAAAAAATTTAGGCATCAGCAAAAGTAATGCAAGAAGATGGAATCTCGAACGGTATGTTTTATTTACCGCGAATTCTCGACTTTATTGCCGACAAAAACTTTCCAACTTATGACCTTTCACATATTCGTCTGATTGTTGTCGTGGGTTCGATGATGACAGAATCAATCTATGACCGAATTCAAAATGCGTGGGTTAACGCTCACGGGACAAAACCGCTGATTATATCTGGTTATGGTTCAACCGAGGTTGGCGGGGCTCCGGTTAGATGCGGAATTTTTGACAAACGGGAAGATCAAATCAACACTGTCGGACAAGTTATGATTGGTGGGAAAGGATTCGAAATTTACCTATTTAGTCTGTCTGAATTTTTTTTTTGTAACCCTCAAGGGATTTTTGGGTCATAAATCGTGATTCATGACTCATGATGACGCCTGCAACTGCCAATTTTTTCACTATTCAGCGTTTTACATGAATTTCCGCCGATTTTTCTCCCGCATTTTCTAGATGGCGATATTCGAGTTTTTGACTCGCGGAAAAAACTCGAGTTTGGCTATCTAGAATATACGAAAGAAAAAACGGCCGAAATTCATTTAAAACGATGAGCATAAGTGGAAACAAATCGAATCTTTAAAAAGTGGCCTAAGAATTATGGATTCCGAATCTGGTATGGAAATTACCACTCCAAGAACTGTGGGAGAAGTTGAACTCTTAACCGGCACGCGCATGATTGGTTATATCGGCCGTGAGCAAAATATAACCTGGTTTAGTACAGGCGATAACGGATTTTACGACGAAAAAGGATATCTGGTATTGATGGGAAGACACAAAGAACAGATTGTTCTTCGAAATGCGAAAAAATCAAATGAAACTGCCGTTGATATGGATATTCAAAAGTGCGGTCATATACAGGAAGTTGCCACTGTATGTTCAAGGTGAGAAAATTATTGGTATTTCAGATATAAAAGACCCCTACGGTTTTTTTAGCCGGTAGGGGCCCTACGCCCTCGTTTGTCAATCATCTGCGTTTGGCGCAATGATAAAAAATGCGTTTGTCGCTCGTTTGGTTTGTCGACAAATGACTAGTGTCGACAAACGCGGTTTGCCGTTATTTTTATCCTGGCTCTACCCCGTCATTTGGCCAAAAAATCTTAAACTATGGGTAAAATTGTTACGATATGGTTAACGCAATGACATAACACCATCTTATTGGTCCATAAAAGTTAAAAAGAAAGCATACCTTTCTTATGGTAGGAGTTGTATGCATTATACGCAACCTACCTAATAAGTTAAAAAAAAATCAAAGTGAAAAAGGTGTTAACTTAATTGAATATTGTTAACTCAGTTTGGTAGTTTTCAGGCCGAAATGCTGGAAAACCAAAATTAAACTTACTTGAATTTTGACGTTGTTTTTAAACGACGAAAGTTTTTAATTTACTTTGAGATTGTTAACTTCCTAACTGTTAAGTTAACAGTGTTAACTTACTAAGGTAGGTGGTGTAAAAAGAGCACATTCAGAGTATCAATTATAATATGAATAATAAATATAAAATTAAATATAAAATTATTAAGAAACGAAAATGGATATGACGATATCCATGTTTTCATTCGATGTTCGGAAGACAAAAAGGAAGNTCATTTAAAACGATGAGCATAAGTGGAAACAAATCGAATCTTTAAAAAGTGGCCTAAGAATTATGGATTCCGAATCTGGTATGGAAATTACCACTCCAAGAACTGTGGGAGAAGTTGAACTCTTAACCGGCACGCGCATGATTGGTTATATCGGCCGTGAGCAAAATATAACCTGGTTTAGTACAGGCGATAACGGATTTTACGACGAAAAAGGATATCTGGTATTGATGGGCAGACACAAAGAACAGATTGTTCTTCGAAATGCGAAAAAATCAAATGAAACTGCCGTTGATATGGATATTCAAAAGTGCGGTCATATACAGGAAGTTGCCACTGTATGTTCAAGGTGAGACAATTATTGTTATTTCAAATATAAAAGCCCCCTACGGTGGGGGGTCCTATACATTATATAAAGCGTACATTCAAAGTTTTAATAATAAAGGTAGATTTAAAAGAACACGTCATTTTCAAACCAATTCATTATGTCTTTTAAATGATCTCCGCATGTTTGTGCCCACCCGTTTTTTTTTTCTTTTTTTTTTGACTGAGCCACCTGTGTCCATGTAGGTGGACAATTGGCCAACAAAATGAAATTTAAGCTAATATTGTTAAGAAACGAAAATGGATATGACGATATCCACGTTTTCATTCGCTGTGCGGAAGACAAAAAAGAAGCAGTCCTCAAACACTGTAACACCACAATGAAGGAGTTATTAGTTGACGCCCCCACTGTACATTTCTTAACCGAGCCAATACCCCGACTGGTCAATGGAAAATACAATAAAAAAGTGTTGAAGTCGATGCTAAATTCGAGCAGTTAAACTCAGAATTTTCGATGAAAATTGAGATAACGAGTACCCTTGAAAACTTTTATAAAAAAACATTGAACAAACTTCAGGTTAATAATAATCAAATATACGTAGGCTGTCAAAACTGACCAGTCGAAATTCACTTTGGGCAGCTTATTTATATTCTTGGTGTACATAACGATTATTTACTATTCACTACTATTTCTAACACATTTGACTTCTAATAGAAGAAATAAAAATCTACCTCAAAAATGGCTCATATTTTTAATAAATTTAGATTTTCTTTCGCAATTACACATTTATGTGAAAAAACACTTTTCAATGTAAGGAGAATTTTTCATGAAAATGGTGCTCAATTGACGAAATGAAAATTACGTATGGCCTTTGGCCAATGGCGACAATGCTCAACAAAAAAAATGATGAGCAATCGACGGAAATATTTCCCTCTGTCAATTGGCCAACAGCCACAGAGGTTAAAGTTTGACGAAAAATGACCGAGCAGACATAATTTTCAATTCAATTTTTTTTTAATTTCCAACAATGGAGAAGTGGTATCAAATGGGCGTAATGGTGGATCGACGCCTTTTGGCCAAGGAGGAGTTGCTCAGTTGAAAAAAACTATTTTTTAATTCGATTACTCATCACTTTTTTTCGGCGTTTTTGAGCACCATTTTCATGAAAAAACTCTCCTTATTTTTAGCTACAATTTGAAAATATCAATAAATTATTGACAATAATCTTTTTGAGATTTGTTTTTGTGAAACATAAAATCGCAACCGGTTATACCGGGCCGGTATATTAACCCTTGCACAGTACCGGGCGCTTCGGTCATCAAACTTGTCAGTTTTTTGGATCTGTCTATCTAGAAATAATAAACTTCAAAAACTTAAAAAATTGTACCCTGATTTGGCGTGCCGTCCCTGCCAGGGACAGCAGAAATAAAAGTCAATTTCAATCAAAAATTTGTGAGAGGCTTAGAACTACGCAATCGTTCCTTAACCATTGTTTACCACCTAAGCCACATTTTCGTGCAAAACTGAATTGCTAATGGAAATTGCAATCGCGCCCGTTTTTTTTTGGATTCAACTCAAACGCTACAAATGCAAGAACAAGTACCACTAACTTAAATAATGCATATTGCTGGTGAAAATCACTCCCCGCAAGTCGGTATTATGCAATTTCTACTGAAAAAAGATACAATAAAAAAACGCCGAGTCAACACCTAAAAACCACTTGCTCTGAATTTGCTTTATTAAATGCCAAATGTACCATAATTGAAGTTTATTTTTATTTAGAAAGACTATTAAAAACGTTAGGGTTGCCAAGCGAAAATTTAAAAATCGTCGAAGCTGAAATTTTGCATGCAGGTGTAATTTTATCATCGTACAATATGTCACATTACATAATTTTTAATTCCATAAAATTGTCGGTGATTTTTTTCATTCCAGAGTTATATTTCCGAATAAAAACTCCTTACGGTACTCGGGAAACCGGCTAAAAATCGTTATCTTCCAGAAATGAAAAAAAAACATTTGTTTTTTTATCGGATTCTCCGTGCAAAACTGTACTATGGCTCCAATTTCTAAAGCTTGTTGTAGAATTTTTAAAGGCCGTTTTCAGTTCTGGCGTGGCAACCCCAGCAAAGGGTCACACTGTATAAATACATACATGCAATATTTTTTTCGATTGACTAAGTAAACTAAAAACGTATGTGGCTGTTGTTTGAATTTATGTTTCTACAACGATTATTAGTGTATAATTATAATAATTTGTGTCGGCATTTATTTCGTATTTTTCATCGAATCAAGCACTAGTTCAGGATACAAATTATGATGCTATCGGCTGCTCTCGACATCCTCATATTTTTTTGAAATTAACTGTTTTTGTTTCTTTAAAAGTTTCTTATCGTTTCATCATGTTGTATTTCTAATAATTTTTATAGTTCATCAAATTGTATTTCATTTTTGTTAATTTAAAGGAGTACGGCATTCACATAAAAGCGCATTGCTGTCAATCGTATTTTCGTAAACCTGTCACAAATTGACAATTAACTCTTGAACATATATTACGGACGTCTGTCCGCATCGGCAAATGCAACGCGTTTTTCCTTTGTTATTGTTTTTGAATGATATGTCAGTAAAAATCAACATAGAATGAGTTATTAAACAATGCAAAACTGGACGAATGTATAATAGTATTTTTATCGATATCAAATAAATGAGTATGACTTTGAGCAACCGAACTTCGAAAACATTTATTTCCAATCTAACCACTTATCTTAACAGCTTTTCTGTCCAAAAAGTCAGAATAGTCAGATCGGCGTAATTTGACAAGCTCTACAACTTTTACCTTTACAAGTTTCACTAGTTTTCTTCGAAAAACTTTCGATTTCATATTCGATTTCATATCTACCAATAAATTCCTGACCTATTTTAAGCTTATCTTGAAATCTGAAAATCGTAACGGTAAACTTAGTAAACTTAATCACTTTCTAGTCGAGTAACTTTTTAAGATCTGTTTCCGTCACAAGAACCGTACATGTTAAAATTTAAAAATCATGAAATTTCTACCAGTTAACTATGCCAACCCCTTAACTCCCAGGGGTCACCGTGTGACGATCGTCACACAACGCCCTATTCGCCTCATATCTCTATGAAAACGGGCTCAAATCAAAAATCGCCGATAGAAGAGTCGAATGAAATTTCACGAAGAAAATTTTGAAAAAAAAACGGGGGTGATTTTTTTTTGAAAACTCACACAATCTGCGTTTTGTCGTAGGCGGTCAAATTTTGAAATTATTTGTTTTTGAATATTTGAACGTGAAAACATGATTATATCAAAAATC